>BQNB010046617.1:0-39080 GCA_026074375.1 Tanacetum coccineum
TTGGAGTCTAACTTAAGCATAAAAGCAATATTTAAAAGCCATGACTCCATTTCTTAATCAAACAAGCTGAATTCTCAAAAAGTAATCACACGGATTCAAACCGGGGATACACTAAACCTTAACTTTGATTTTTAGCTTTTAAAAACTTAAAACAACTGACTAAAAGACTTATTAAAAGCTAGTTAGATCTGACTTAGAAGCCAAAAACAATTTTTATCCTATTTTTACCCATTTTGATCCTTATGCCAAACACCCCTTTTAGTATTTGAAATCTAATTTAAACTTGTTTATGACTGTTTTAAGCTAAGGTTTTGAAAACAAATAATAAACTAACAATCACAAGACCTAATAAGCAAAATCCTACAGCTGGTAAGCACTTATAAATAAGCACACAGAATAAGCATTTTTAGGCTAATTAGACAGTTTTAAATGAAAACATGAACCAATACAATTTAAACTATGATTAAGCATAGATAAGCAATAAACAATAATAATAAGCAGTAATAAGTACTAAAACTAGTAGATGAATAGTAAATAAGCTCAAAGATGAAAAGTTAAACTTACTAAACCCTTTGCTTAAACAAAGGTAGAAAATGCTCGAGGAGCTACTCAACTAGCTCCAGCTTATAGATAAGCTGGTAAGAAAGCCATAAGCCCATCCATGACTGGCTTATCATCCATTAAGCTCTTAAAACCTCAAACCTTAACTAATTGTGAAGAAACTTAACCAACAAGCTCAAATAAGCTTTTGAGGCTAATTTGAGCTTCTGAAAGCTAAACTTGAATATGAAATGGCTAATTTAGCTTAAAACATATTAAGACTTATTTTTAAGAAAATTGCATAAACTGAGAATTAAAAGCACAATTCATGAAAACTAAAACAAACACTTTTATTAATAAAAAGGGAATTACATTAAGCTGAATTATAATAAAATAAGCTGGGAAAATAAGCTAATAGCTATACTACTCTACTCCTAAACTAGATGCCTTGCTCTGTGTGGTGAAGCCTCCTTTTATAGGAGTGAGGTAAAGCTTCTAGCCCTCTGGACGCTCCCCTATCCTCCAATCATAGCCATCCAATCATAACTACCTCTAATCATCCAATCTTGACCGTTGGATTGAGTGCCACGTCTCTTTAGCCAATGAGAATGCTGGGGATTGCCAGCGTGGCTCCCCTTGTGTCAGACGTGTCATACAAAGGCTTCTAGAAGTCCTTACGAGCGTACTTTGAAGCGTGTGATATGATTTACCTTGTTCGTGGTTTTTGGCGGTAAAAGAGGTGAGAAAGAAGGGGATGATAAACAGTAATTATGACTGTTTTGACCCGTGTTTTATAAAAGTTTAACTTGGGCTAGGTATTGGGCTTGGGATATTATTTTGGGCCAGATTTTATATTAAAATGGTTTAGGATTATGGACTTAGATTTATGGTTTAATAGTTTAGGTTTTGGGCTGACCCGACCCATTAAGTGAGCCCGGGTTGGTCCATAGAAGATGGGCACGCCTTCGGCTCTGGCTTCTTCTTGCTCATTCCATTCCCGTGCTCGACTTTGTTTGTTTTACCTTTAATTTTGTCCTTTTGTTGAATATCTAATACCTGCAAGACACAAATCACAAAACATACGAATACAATGCATTTTTATCATGTTTTTGGTCATTTTTGGTCTTTTTAGCTTGATTAATTAGGTAAAAGGTATGTGTATTTAAACACATACCAAAATCCCCCATACTAAGGTATTACCGTGTCCTCACGCAATATTATAAATAACACTTTTAGAAAACTAAGAGCAAGCAACAAAATAAAAGACGTAAAGTGATTACAGCACACACTGCTGGGACAGACAACAAGAAAGGGTATGCTGGAACTCTACCTAACTGCGATAGGTGTAAGCTACACCACACTGGGCCATGCACCGTGAAGTGCAACAACTGCAAGAGAGTTGGTCATATGACTAGAAATTGTAAGACTCCCATTTCGATAATAACTTAGAGGCCCATGTAACATATCAGAAACCTGAAGTTACCTGGCCAGGACATTACAAGAGTGATTATCCAAAGTTGAAGAATCAGAACCGTGTGAACCAGATTTTAAAGATAAAAGCTCACGAGAACTCTCACGTCGTCAAAGATAATGTTGATGCTTAAGAAGGGTTTTTTTCTGCCCTACATAGTGAGACCTAAGTCGAGACCTTATTAGACTGTATTTCCTAAGAGATTTGCACCCGTACTCTCCTATGAATTTTGTTGTATTATATGGATGCTTTAAATTCTCTATTAATTATGTGTCATGACGATTTCGTCAGTACACTCTTTGAATTGCTACCATCTTATCAACCATTTCACTACCATTTTATATACTATTTTGCTATCATCTTATAAACTATTTTGCTTTCATCTTATAAACTATTTTACTACTTTATAAACAATATGGTCTATACCATTTAATTATGAGAAACATAAAAATAGTTTGACAAAAATAAGCATTACATCGTTAGTCTTTAATTATACATAGCCTGATTACCTATGTCTAATTCAGGATGGACCATGTTATGCTATGCTGGGAGTAGTCGCCTTAATATTTTATCAAAATCAATTTATACTTATATTCTCAAAAAGAAAAAATTTTGTGTGCGTATACATAAATCGTGCATATCATGAGAATTCATATTAGTTAGCTCAGTAACTAGATAGAATTTTACACCACCTTATCATATAGAGCCAACCTCATCTTGCACCAAATCCTAAGCCAAAAAGTCGAGTTACACCACTGGCCACCCTATGGCAATCCCCCAACCAATGTGGTCACATTAGTTGCTTCATCACATGGCCAAGACCTTGGAAATGGTCAATGAAAGAAAAAGGACAACTAGGAGCGTAAGGAACTTATCTCTTTTAATTGGGTTAGAATCAAGAAAATTAGGAGATTCCTACACCATTGAAATTTTCTAATGGTCACAAGGTTAAGGCTAAAGACATAATCATTGCAAGTACCTAGAACCTAGTCGATAAAAGTCTCGTATCCATTGCTTTTAGCCTTCTAAGTGATATCGCCCCAACTGCATTAGACACTAATTACACCGTTGAGCTAGCTGATGGAAAGATAATAGAAACCGATACTATAATTAGGGGTTATACGTTAAATATGCTAAACCACCCAATGTCTGTAGAACTTGGTAGTTTTGACGTGATCATCGGTATGGATTGGTTGTCGAAGTACCACGCTGTGATCGTCTGTGACGAGAAGATTGTTTGTATCCCATTCGGAAATGAAATGCTAACGATTCAAGGTAATAGGAGCGATGGTGGAAGTAATTCTAGATTGAATATCATCTCACTCACCAAGACTCAGAAGTATATACAAAAAGGGTGCCATGTCTTTCTGGCACATATTACTAAAAAGAATGTAGAGGACAAGTCAAAGGAGAAGCGGCTTGAAGACGTACAGATCGTGCAGGATTTTCCAGAAGTCTTTCCTGAGGACTTGCCAAGACTCCCACCAACCCGACAATTTGAATTTAAAATCGACTTAGTGTCGGGTGCTGCACATGTAGCATGATCCCCTTATAGATTAGCCCCATCGAAATGCAAGAATTGTCTAACCAATTACAAGAACTTTTAGACAAAGGATTTATAATACTAAGATCTTCACCTTAGGGAGCTATGATTTTGTTTGTCAAGAAGAAGGAAGGATCCTTCAGGATATGCATTGATTACCGTGAATTGAACAAGTTGACCCTGAAGAACCGTTACCTGCTTCCAAAGATAGATGACTTGTTTGATCAACTACAAGGATCTAGTGTCTACTCGAAGATCGATCTAAGGTCATGTTATCACTAACTCAGAGTTCAAGAAGAGCATATTCTTAAGACCGCATTCAGAACTTGTTATGGTCACCACGAGTTCCAAGTTATACCATTTGGTTTGACCAAGGCACCGACGGTATTCATGGATCTTATGAATCGGGTATGCAAACCAAACTTGGATAAGTTTTTGATAGTATTCATTAACGATATTTTGATCTACTCAAGGAGTAAGGAGGAGCACGGGGAACACCTTGAGCTTATCTTGGAATTTATCAAGAATGAGGAATTGTACGCCAAATTCTCAAGTGTGAATTTTAGCTCCCGAAAGTGCAATTTCTCGGCCACATTATTGATAGTCAAGGCATTCACGTTGATCCGGCCAAGATTGAGTCAATCAAGGATTGGGCAACGCCTATGACTCCAATAGAGATACGCTGATTTTTAGGTCTTGCCCGTTATTACCAATGATTTATTGAAGGTTTCTCAAAAATCGCTAAGCCTATGACAAAGTTAACACAAAAAATGTGAAATTTGAATGGGAAGAGAAAGAAGAGGCAGCATTTCAACCTTTGAAGCAGAAGTTGTGCAGTGCACTAATTTTGGCATTGCCGAAAGGAACTAAAAACTTTGTGGTTTACTGCGACGCTTCGCATAAGGGCTTAGGTGTCATATTGATGCAGAAGTAGAAAGTTATAGCCTACGCAACACGTCAACTTAAGGTCCATGAGAAGAACTTTATGACTTTAGAGTTAGGAACTATAGTGTTCGCTATAAGGATTTGGAGACACTATTTGTATGGAGCGTATTATACCGTGTACACCAATCACAAAAGCTTGCAACACATCTTTGATCAGGAAGAGTTAAACATGAGACAATGTCGATGGTTAGAACTACTCAATGATTTTGATTGTGAGATTTGTTATCACCCTGGAAAGGCGAACGTGTGCCAGATGCCTTAAGCCGAAAGGAACGGATTAGGCCACTACGAGTTCGAACCATAGTCACGAAAATCGATTTAAACCTTCCACCCTAAATTTCGAATGCACAAGCTGAAGCTATGAAAGAAGAGAACATTTTAGAAGAAAATCTTTGTGGTATGAACAAGGAGTTTGAGACTCGTCCCGATGGAAATCTATGTATTAAGAACAGAAGTTGGTTACCATATTTTAGAGATTTAAGAGGTTTGATCATGAATGAGTCACACAAATCTAAGTACTCCATCCACCCTGAATCGGATAAAATGTATCACGATCTTAAGAAGCAATGCTGGTGGCCTAATATGAAAGTAGATATCGCAACCTATGTTAGTAAGTGTAGCAACTGTCGCTTTTAGATTTATATTTATCTAATTTCTTAAGTATTTTATTGTTTTCATGTGTATTTGATTCTATGTGAAACCATTAGATTTACTGTGTTTTGGCATAAACGTCTTCGGATGCGTTTCGGCTTTTGAATAAATGTGGTCTACTCATGACTAACGTGTTACGTCCTTACGGACATATTTTCATATGTCGCGTGATTTTATTTTACGGGTTACGGGAAGTACTTACTAGTGCATTCTCATTGCATGCATGCATGTGCATACATATACTTTCCACCAAAATAAAAAATATCCAGATATTACATGTATAGAAAAATAATTAAAAAAAAATTGGTTCCCCTCCCCCTTTGTACGTCCGACCACCCCACACCACCATATCACCACCATAATTTTGAATCCTATGCTAATAAACTTTGGCATATATTGATTTTTGTCTCATCTCTAGTACTTCCCCCTTTAATTACTCAACTAATTTTTGTCTTGCACCAAGATTGAACCCCACCCATTTGGTATCCCATGTGCATGACTAGATAAGAAGGACTAGTGTTATTCATTTCATTCACTTCTACATACACAAAACACCTACAAGAAAATTTGCTCTCTTCCTCTCCTTCTCTTCTTGGTTTTGGACGACACACAAATACCAACACCTTTAGTGTTTATTTTCTTAATCTTCAAATATTTGGGTTATTGTGTTACTAGTGGTTTATTGGTGGTTATGTTCGGATTCACATATTGTTAGTTTGGGTTAAGATTCATAGGCGGAGCGAATCAAAAAAGATTGCCTCCGTTCGAATTATTCTATGCAACTCGGGAACATGAAGTTGGAATCGCTAGTAATCGCGGATCAACATGCCGCGATGAATATGTACCCGGGCCCTGTACACACCGCCCGTCACACCTTGGGAATAGGTTTCGCCCGCAGCATCAGACCAATGATCACCCATGACTTTTATGTACCACTAGTGCCACAAAGGCTTTTGGTGGTCTTATTGACGCATACCACGGTGGGGTCTTCGACTGGGGTGAAGTCGAACAAGGTAGCCATAGGGGAACCTATCGCTGGATTGAATCCTTCGCGATGGAAATTCCCTTCAAGATGATGAACATGGCGAAAAAGGACTGTATATCCAAAGTTCTTATCTTCTTCACTCAAAGGGGCAATGCACTAGGCCAGCCAGTGTGGTGGCTAACTATCGAGCGCTGACTTTTGTAAGGCCAAACTACGCCTTCGTCGCTAGATATATATCTAGCACGAATCGAATTCTCATCTTTATTTTCATACATATTTCATATTGTGGAAACTAGAAAGGGGGGTTGAATAGTTTACAGGTTCGTTTTACGTTTTAAAAGATTGCTTTCAAAATATTTAGATTCGAGTTGTATGTTTAACCAATTTACAATATGAACAAACAATATAACAATCTAAACTAAAGCTAAATAACAATGACAATAATATAAAGAGATAAGGAAAGTAACAATCAAACCAAGACGCCAAGATTTTATAGTGGTCCGGCTACGAAGCACCTCTTCGCCCTACTCTACTGCTCGAGTATCCTACTCGAGATTTCACTATGTCAACAAGCTCCTTTTAGGCGGAGAATACCGTTTACACGTCGCTTAAGTTTTTTTCTAACACTAAGCTAAATGCCGAGTCCTAATCTTAGCTAGAACCAATCTACCACTTCACAATCACTACACAATCACAAGATCTACACTATCGGATTTACACACTATCCGAATCACCCAAATACACAAGATAATTACTATAGAGATTTGGTACTTAAAAGAAAAGAGGAGAGATCACTAAGTAATAATTCATTTCTTGGCGAATATGAATATTCTTTCTTGCACTTAAATGAGAGGGAAGAGATAAGAAGAAGAGATTAGATCATTTGAAAAAAGATCTAAGAATGTTAGTGATCAAGAGATTTAGAGAGAGAAAGAAGATTTTTAGAGAGAGAAAGTTATCTAAAAATTTCGTGCAAAGAGGTCTGATTTTCTGCAAGGAATGGAGCAATATTTATAGGCAGGAAAATTTAACGGTCACTGGGGGCGGTCTCGACGGTTTTAGATATATCTGGGGGTCGCCAGGCCTATAAGAGGGCCGCCCAGTAGACTACGCTCTCTTTTTTGTCTTTTTGTGGAGAAGGTTGTATATGGCATGGAACCTTTTATTTTTCGGGGAAAATTTGAATTTCAAATTTTAAGTTTTTAATAAAACTTTTCTTTTAATTAGAAAATATTTTGTATAATTAATTTTATGAAATTCTTTCGTAAAAATATGATGGATAAGAGAAAAATATTTTTTTGATCACTAATCATGCTTAAAGATTTGTTTGTTCATACTTTAAGTGATTACTAATCTTAGAAATAGAATTTTACGATTAATAATTTGTAAACGTTTAATCTTATCGTAAGCGTTTTACATTTTGTTATTATCAAAACGTTGAGAGGTCAAAAAATATAAATAACGGTTTTAGACATTATTTGTATTAACAATCTCTCCCTTTTGATGATGACAAAATATGAACTCCTTTTGTATAAATTAAAAGTTACAAAGTTATTAAAGAGTTTTGTTCCATTTCCGTAGTTGTAGGAAGAAAGAAATCAACGATATCAAGACTCCCCCTTGATGTATGCTCCCCCTCATTTGGGGCACCAAGGGATTGATCTTATGAAATTTGTTTGCTACAAAACAAAGTTAGAGGTACAAGAGTAAGACAAATATCTTTTAAACAACACATTAGATTCAAGTCACCCAAGAGAGAGTTTCATTCAACAATCAAGAAACTCATACAATAGCAAATGCAAGTAATACATTCATAAGATAAAACTAGAGCTAATACGAGATAAGACAAATTCATACTATATTTGTATGAATCATTACAATATAAAGTAGATAGTCATAAAATAAAGACATAATAAGGCATAGATCTACACTAGTGGATTCTTAAAATGTAGAAGATGCCATAATCAAAAGACGAGTTGTCGATTATTTAGGTAGATTAATCATATGAGAATGATTAATTAAAAAGGGAAAATGAGGGGGTCGGTAACACATGATTTGGAGGAGTACGAGTTTGAGGTATGAGATGAGTGAGAAGAAAGTGAATGAAGTTAATTTCATTTCTCAAGGAGTAGAATTGTTGCCTAGAAAACTTGCAACAATGACAAAAACCTGAGTGGAGTTCAACTTGAGCATGAGAAGGAGGATGAATTGGTTGTGGTGGTGGTGAAGGTGGTGCATGAATGTAGGCATTAGATGGGTTAGTGTGTGAATCAAGGATGGTGGAAATGTTGTAAAGTTGGTTGATCATTTGATATCTTAAGGGATTATATGATGGTGGTGAAGGAGATTGTAAATAGACTCTTGGAGGAAGTGGAGGTGAGTCTTTTTGGGAAGAAGGTGATGATTTTGGAGTGGATGTTTTTCGTTTCCATACTTGTCTTACCGACATTCATGGTTTTCTAGAGAAGTTGGAATAGTGGATTGAGCAAGACATTGATGATACAGGAGAGGAGGATGAAGAAGGTAAAGGTGGTAGTGAAGTATGAGAATTGGATGATTTAAATAATAGGAAAGATATGATAAAATGGCAAAGCATGGTTTGGATAGAAGGGGATGCAAAAGATGATTTAGCTAAACAGGGAAGTGCCGGTTTGAGGATGTAGGTAGGAGGGTAAAAGATACAGAAAAAGAGGCAAACTCAAAATTTTCGTTCCCCCTTGGCGAAGGTCCCATATTATCAGGCGGTCCCAAATATATTGGGGGGCCGCCGGGTATTTATGGGGGCCGTTTTCTGGAAAAATAAAAATTTCCAGTTTTTCCTTTTCTTAAGTCCAGTGATTTTGGCATCTACTAAATTCAAGAATCAACTAATTCAAGCAATAATATGTGGTCCTAAACTAGCATACAAATCATTTAGCAAGTAGTAGCATTGTTAATCATAAAGCGTTGATAGGATGATAAAATGGAGAGAGTCATCCAAGTCAGATGTAGTTGTCATTTGCCATTCATAGACCTAATAATATATTAAAAACATAACGTATTAAATAATAATAATAATAATAATAATAATAATAATAATCTCTAATAGTTATGCCAATATGTTCACTTTTGTTTTCTACCCATCATGTTCTTGAGAGCTTGTCCAATTGACCTTAACCCTTCTCTGTGAGCATCTCGTTGTTGAGTTTGAAGATTTATAGTTTCAGAGAGACAGGTGTTCAAGTTATGACTTTTACGAGGAGGGTTTTGACGGATTCTAGAGACAACATTAGATGAGGAGGAGATGTTTTGGGACGGAGAGGAAGAATTGGAATGAAATGATTCATCATCATTTTCATCAATGGTATCATCCAACGAACGAGATGAGGATGGATGATTTAAAGTGGTAGAGGAGGAGCTAGCATTTGATTCACGAGGTCTTTTCTTGCCATGATCTGATCGCGTCTTTCGCTCATAATGAGGAGCGAGAGGATGCATGACTCGATCATGTGAGATGTAGTGATCAATTGCTAACTCAGGAAAGACGGATACAACATGTTTGAATAATCTAGTCAAAAGCATTCCATAAGGTAAGAGTTCCTTAGGTTTGTTTCGAGTCTTTTCCATTCTTTTAAGAATGAAAAATGCTAGATTGTATCGAGTGGAGGTTTCAATGCAATAAAGCATATGAAAAAGACACGCGGAGACGTGATCCTTATGACCTCCTAAACAAATGGCGTTTTCATGAATGATATCAACCCATGGTTTCATATGAGGTTGAATTTCGCGAGTTAAGATTTCATTTTTGTCGACGACAATAGTTTTCTTGTTTTTAGTATGAGTGACTTGACCTTGTCGAGGAATTTGAATGAAAGACTTGACGAAATTTGGAGAAGGAGGAGTGGTTTTATAACGACCTTTACTCGGAACACTTATTGACAAGTAGTCGAGTGACCATGTGTCGGTGTGTGACACTTGACCTTTGAAAGGTATTTTTAAGATTTGACCGAATTCCTCAACAGTGAGAGAGAATGACTTACTTTGTATAACAAAGTTGACCACAAAATGACCCGTGAAGTTATAATCAAAAGTTAGTTGACTATAGAACTCGAGAACAAAACAAGGAATAATTTGTTCGTTTATGTTCAACAAACAATAAAAATCAATTTATTCAAACTTAGCACGGATATAACTCATGTTTTCAAAGTTTTGACTCACAACCCTACCCTCATGAAAGTATCGTTTTTCAAGACTTGCAATTTTGTTTTGTAAGGGTTGATTAAATTTATTTGATATGAGTAGAATGTAGCTTCAGGTCTTTTGATGATCTAGTCCGGTAATTCGAGGCATTGTCACCTAAAATAAAATAACCCAAATCATATTTTAATTTCTTATACTTGTATTGATATGTTAAGTTCGTGCCTAGTGTGTGCCTATATGCGACAAATGTAGAGTAACGATTAACTCGACCTAAAACATAAAATCCTAAGAGTTAATCCAAACGCTCCTTAGTTTGATTTTGCTCATCCAAACAAGTCGAAAAATACATATGAATTATGTATATCAAAATTTGTTCATGAGATCATTATGCATGTGTTTGAAAACATTTTTAAGTTGTATTAACAATGCATAATAACAATTTTATTATGTTCCTAACGTGAGTGACTTGAAAATAAAATTAAGGTTTTTGTTCGAAATTAATTTTTCGACAAACTAACTAATGTATGTAAATTCTATGTCTACGGGAAGTATATTAGTTATACATTGTAACCTAGTAGTCCTAATTGTACAAAATTGAACGAAAAATAAAAAATCCCCAATTTTAATTTTTAGTGTTCATCATGAACCCTAGACTCAAATTGAAAGAAAATAGATGAAATGACTTACAATTGATGATCTTTGTGATGTTGTGGATGATTATAGGTGTTGATTAGATCTTCAATTTAAGTTTTAATGGGTGAGTTTGAGTTTTTGGGTTGTTTTAGTCGTGTTCGTCGCTGTAGAGAAGAAGGGGTGTGTTTGGTTTAGTGATTTGAAATTTTTTGACAAAGTGTAAAATATGGTGTCTGCTGTTGGTAGTTTCGTATTGTCAGGCGGTCCCAAACATATTGGGGGGCCGCCGGGGATATGGGGCCGCCCTCAGCGAGGCATTTTGGACTTAGTTTTGACAAAAAAAAAATTACAAAGAGGAGTGATGTTTTAATTTGCATTTCGCGAATTAAAAATGCTTAAGGTACTTTGGATGAAGTATTTAAGTTGTCACGACATGAAATAGAACACGGACTAGAATTGAGACAGAAGAAGGATAAGCGGACTAATATGATTTATGGAATGTGTTCCATCATTCCTAAGCCAAGACGTACATAGTTAAACAGTTCACGTTTAAGGGGTTTCGTAAGAATGTCACCGATGTTGTTGACGGACGACACTTTTTCGATTGAGATATGTCCTTTCTGGACATTATCACGAAGAAAGTGGTGACGTGTTTCGATATGTTTAGTACGAGAATGTTGCGCCGGGTTTTTGCTAAGGTCAATCGCGCCTTTATTGTCGCACATGATCGAGACGTCTGTAACATTTGCCCATTTTGTGTTTTGAATATTTCATTTATAGTCCTTTGACTATTTGACTTTCGTTAGTTTATTCAGATAATGTACCGTGTTGACGGTGGTGATTTTATGAGAATTGTGGTGATTTATGGTTTAGTGCGATTAATAATCCCTTTTGGAAGGTATTATTATGTTAATTGTATTCTGGGTAGTTTGACCCGTGAATTTTAAGAAATGCTGAAAAACGAGTCCTGACACGTCCATTAATGTCCAAATGAGTTTTGAAAGGTTTAAAGAGTAAATGTTGATCCCTTTTGAACAAATCTTACTTAGCTTGTTAAAGCTTAGTTGTGTTGGATAGATCCAAAACAACTATAGTAGAAACTAAGATTGTAAATACTACAAACTATACGGAATCTAGCTTGTAATACTAAGAAGAATAATGAAATAGTAAAACAAGATCTTGCTAAACTTTCAATATATTAAACACAATCAAAGTTACAGAATAATCTTGAAACTATGAATACTAACTATATTTGCTATAAAAACTATATAAAACTTGATATCTAAATCTATGCCGTTGGGTTCCTTATATACACCAAGGAAACCTTAATGGGCTTACAAAACGGGTTACATGATCATGCATATCTATTCCTAATATATCTCTTGCATATCACATAAGCAGTACTAACTATTATAACTAAAAGTACTAATAAACTAATAGTACTAACATTTTGTACTGACAGTACTAACTATAACACTAATAGTACTAACTTAGCTTGGCAGTACTAAGTCTTCTCTTGGCAGTACTAAGTTGAACCCACAGTAGAAACTTGTAGAAGCCCTTAATTCCCAACAATCCTCCCCTAAACTTGTGATTTACCTTCAAATCATCAAGTTTCTGAATTAAACCTTCTGTGTAGAGAGGATGCTTCCAAACACTTTATTGTCTTGGTATGTTTGCTAGTATGAAGATTTTCTTTAAAAGTTCGTTTGCCATCTCTGAATATTGATCCACTTTCAGCTTGTTACACAACATCAAAGTTAAAATCCCTCTTGTCAGTGGATAATCTTTCTCAACCAACATGAAGATATCATGTCCTCTATCTGTAGATACATGGTGAACACCACATGTATCATATAACCTCCATGTCAATGGATCATGCATATATCTCTGAAGCTTCCACATAATGTCATCAATATCAAGTTCAAACAACCTCTTTAATTCATCCCATAATGTTCTTTCTTTAACATCAGTAGGATCTGTTGAACTGAATCTTTCTTTAACCAAACTCCATAGCTTATCCAGGTCATCTCTATTAAATTTCTTTAACATGTCATCAAAAGTCTGATAAGCTTTTGTATGGTTTCCAACTCTGATAATTTTCCAATACTTTCTAGTGTCTTCAGAGTAAACCTCCTAGTCTATGATTGGATACTTGACATGTAGGGCTTCAACATAGACTTCTTCCACTGGAACTATCATCATTAATTTCTGTAGCTCATCTTCTGATAATTTCTTTTCCTCTTCAGCTGATTGTTCTTCATTAGTCTTTTGCCTCTTAGACCCTTCATGGTTAAGTTCTGTTTCTGTAGTTCTCTTAGAACTTCTAGTTGATATCCTAGGAACTAATTTGTCACTCTTCATGGGAACAAAATCTTTTACCCTATTCATTGTAGTCTTAAATAACTCCTTGATCTCATCAAAGGAAAGTTTCTTCAATTGTTGTAGAGTGTGACTGCCCATATTCTTAATATAATTACACATGTAAGTTCTTTGTTGAGCTTGAGTCATGGGCTTGTTCCTTCTTTGTTGGGCAAACTATCTCTTTCTTTCATTTATCATTTCTACAAGCAGTCTTGCTTTCTCAACTTTAGAGAATTTTCCTCTTTCTTCTGCTTGTAACTTCTGTGCCAATTCTTCATCAGCTTCAATTTGAGCTTGTATGTTATCCCATTCTTCAGCATTGAAAGTGTTAGCTTCTTCATGAATTCTGGCTATCCTTTGCCTTTCTTCTTCATCAAGTTGTTCTTGCAATCTCAGATCTTCTTCATACCCAAGTCTTTCTTGCTCTAGTTGCAACTTTGTTTTCTTCTGAACAGGTTCAGCTTATTTCATAATAGCTTTGCCTTTATCTTTTCTCTTTGCTGCACTTCTTCTGATGTACACTAAACTTTCAGCAGCAGTTTTAACTTCAGGGCTGGCAGTACTAACTTCTGCACCAGTAGTACTAACTGGTACATTAGTAGTACTAATATCAAGCTCAGCAGTATAAACTTCTTCAAGAGCAGTAAACTCAAAATCAGGTTCTAAATCATGCTTATGCCTCCCCTAAGTCTGTGCACCTATCTGTACTAGAGTAATTCCCTCATCTTCATCAAGCTGAGCAATCTTCCTCCCCTGTTTGGAAGGATCCTCCAAGTTACCTTCATCTTCTGAAAAAATAAGTCTGACCCTTCTTCTAGCTTTGCTTGACTTAATTATGTTCTCCAACTTCTTCACCTTCATGATGAGCTTAGTGTAAGCAGCACCATATGTTAGTTTGGTCTGCTTCAAGTCGGATTCCAAACTCTCCACTTTCTTGGACAATGTGGTACAAAGAACTGTCAATTCATGAAGTGTCATACTGCCCTCATCACTTCTAAGTGAGTGAACTCTTGGGAGAGGTAAATCATGGGGTATGGTAGCAGCCTCTTCTGCAACATGGGTTGTTTGCATAGATGGTGGTGAAGTTGGTGGTTGTGAGGTGGATGGAGCACTGGTGGGTGTGTGATGGGACTCAATTGGGACTATTATTATAACCCTTAGAAATCCTTCTCATATCGTCAAAAAGTTTTTGAGTAAGAGTAGGAGCAATATAAGTTCTTTTGTGAGATAGAAGTTGTCTTTTGTGCTTGTTTAAAAAGATTTGTATAAATCTTGGATACATTAAAAATTTAGACTGATTATCCAAGTTTTTTAACATGCCATCAAAAATCAATTTTGAAAAATTAAAGGTTCTGTTTATGGCCAAGCAAATGATAGCAGTGGCTATGTTGCTACTAAATTGATCCCAAGCAGTTTTCTTAGCACTCAAACAATGAAGGATGGTGTGGATCAAAAACCTCCACTGATGGGAAAAATGTCCCTTTTGAAAAGTTAATCTGTCAGAATTAGACACATACCCCATAAGAGCAAGTTGCTCAAAAATTTAAGTATTAGGTAAAGTACTAATACCATCATGTTAGCCTTAAAATATGGTGACATGTCAGGAATTACAATAGTTTAGTTATAGTGTGACACGTAGGGACTAATAATGACAAGTTATAATAGTTAGGTGTCACTAGGACTATAAATACCCCCTCCATACTTCCATGGAGGGGTGAGGATTCATTTTACTTGTAATAAGGTGTGTGTGTGTGTTTCTCTCTCTAGAAAACACACATCTGTCCTTTCTCTCACTAAATAATACAATGGAAACTTATTTGTTTAATCCTCCCCGACCTTCGGATCATCTCGTTTAGCTAGTGTTTCTTAATGTGTACAATTGGCATCAGAGCTGCAGGGGTGTATCATATCATGTTTGTTGTTGTCTGGTTACTGTTCATACAATGTTCATACACTGTTCAGATCTGGTCAAATTGGTGTATTATTTTCGTGTTATTTTTTTTCTTTTGAAAAAGTCATGAAAATGGTTTATTGTTGTTGTTATAAGTTTTGTCTCATATCTGGTTGTACATCTATTTTTTATGCTTAAAAGACAAGTTTATAGTATAAACGGATCTGGGTTTCTTGGTTGCGATTTGACCAAAGATGAAAAAAAAACCAAAACTGGTTTTTAAGGAAAAGTACGACTATGACAGGATGCGTTTTGTCTATTGAGATTTGCCTCTTTAGACTGCGATTTGCGATTGCGATTTGGTGTACAGATACAATGAAGACAAATTTCTAAGCCAAATACAAACGATCCGCTGCCAAATTTCCTCAGATCTTGCGATTTGTCTGAATAGCGATTTGGCAGATCCATTGCGTTTTGTTACCCTTAACTCAAACCGAGTCAACTCCGTATTTACCGAGTTGACCCGGTCAAAACTCAACTGAGTCAAGTGTATAAAAGAAGAGATGAACTAAAGAATACAAAGTGCATAACTGACTCGATTCAACCATAACAACAAAATCAACAACAACCTCAATATTCATCATCAAGTCCAATCAATCTAAACCCTAATTTCCCTTCATCACATTTCAAACCATCACATCCATCTAACCTATCTCCATCTCTACAATATCCAAGACTCGAGACGTAACGACAAATATAATGATCTTAGTCGTTTATTTCGTGTTGAACAATAATCCCATAGACCTTAAAGATCTTCTCAACACGAAATAAAAGCATTCGTCATCGATTAATGTAGAGCATAGCTCTTTTTATGATATTCGAAAAAGAAAAAAAGTATAAAGACAAGATTGTCTCATTCTTTTTTTTGTTTCGATTGAAACACAAATTAAAGCAACCCTACCCGAGACCCATGTGAGGATCTTGAAGCCACATTCGATCTTCAAGTTGATTCAACTACGACAAAAATGGGTTTGTGTATTTACTCGTGGTGATTGAGATTATGATGGATTAATTGATTTACTCGTTTGTTTTGAGTAGATTGAAGAGGGATAGGGGTTTAATTTAATGATGCGTATTGATCAAGAAGATGATCGATCTTTTGATCTATTTTTTTAGGAGCGGATGAAGTGTATCTCAAAAAAAGGGGCGTTTGATTTTTTGTGATTAGGGTTAATGAGAGAGAGATTAGGGATTTGTGGAATATTATATCCCTATTATAAATGGGCTATGGCAGACCGGGTCATAACATTTCACATGGGCCGTGTAATTTGGTTATAGGTGTTGGGCTGTTTTATGGATGAAATGGACCGGGTTTCATAAATCATTATGGGCTTGGTCGATTAATGCTTCTATAACGAATTGGGCTGAATGTTTAGGCTTTATTATACATCAAATGGGCCAGCAAATTTTAACAAAATCATTGGGCTGGTGTTATTTGTTAAGTATGGTATTAATGGTGTAAGCCATAGAATAAAATGCTATCACGACAAGTTTAATTAGACAAACGTGGATTCGTTAATGACAATTCAAAGTACCATTTGTCCTAGTTTAACGACATTCTTGAACAACAACACAACAAACACGATACATAACACTAAAAACGATCAGAATAAGATTCACTAAAACGACAAACGGCTAAAGATTCGGACTACGATGACAAGTGATCACGGAGTTGATTTGGTATCCCTTATTGGGGAGTTGGCTAATCTATTGTTTGCTTTTTTTACATGCCATAAATATCAACCTTTTGCCAAGAAATTTGATAACCTACTGTTGTTGAATTTCCTGTCAAGGCTGCTCACAGGCATAATCACTTATCATGAAAAAGCTTTCCAGTCAATGGTTGTAATCCCTAGGATACCTAAGGCCACAATTTAGGTTGTCCTTCAGGTATCTAAAGATTCATCTTCACAACATGAAGATGTGGAGCTTTAGGAGTTAATTAGAACCTTGCCACATGCACATAACAACAAACATTTTGTCAGGCCTAGGAGCTGTAAAGTTTACCTCAATGATCCAATCTTGATCCTGTATAAATGAACATCCAATCCTAGCTTCTTCATCCTAGAGCAATGCCTTGTGTGTCTCAATTAGGAGTGATTGATGTCTTCTTGTCACAAAATTAAATCTTCTTTATATATCAGCGACTATTGTCTGGGCTGATGAAGATTCCATCCCATCTCTCTGCATGACCTGCAACCCTAAGAAGAAAGTGAGCTCCCCCATAGAAATATCTGGAAACTTCTTGTGCATTTATACTTTCATACTTTAACACTTAAGATCTTCTTTTGTAGACCCAAAAAAGACGATTGTCTCTACATACAACCGGATTCAGGATATCACCTTTGTCGTTCTTGAAAAACTTAGGTGCGTTTCATATGAATACCTAGTGCTATATCCATTTTCTAATAAGTAGGTAACAAGTCTCTGTACCAGGCTCTAGGTGCTTGATGTAGACCATATAAAGCTTTTTCTACCTTATAAAACTTTATCAGGGAACTAGGATCATTCAAAACCAGGAGGTAGGTTCAAAATACACCTCCTCTTCAATTAGGTACCATATAAAAAAGGCACTCTTCACATCCATCTGGTACACAATAAAACCTTATAAATGATGCATAGGCACATAAATATCCTGGATTGTTCTATCTTAGCAACAAGGCAGCAAACCTTATCATAATCAATTCTTCCTCTTGGGGGGTAACCTTGGTGCAAACCAGTCTTACCTTTATTTCTAACTAACTATCCATCTCTCATTTTCTTGTTTCTATAGACACATATTTGTTCCAATGACATTCTTGCCTTTGGGTAAATCAACCAATCTCCAAACCTTCTGCAAACTAAACTGTAGCAACTCATCTTGCATTGCCTCTATCCACCTTGGATCTGTCAAAGCTTATGTCACCTTCTTGGGTTCTATTTGTGAGAGAAAATAGGTAAATAAGCAGTTTTGATAATCTTTATGATTTGTTCTCCTCTGCTTTTTAATGTAACTGACCATAGCAAGTTCTTCAGAGATCTTGGTCATCCTAGTTGAGTTAGCTGTCCAGCAAACCCTCATTACAACCACATTAATTTATTGTCTCTAATGATCTGGTATTTAGGATAATCCTTGTGAATTCTGGTTGTGGGAATATGACTAACATTTATGGTGGTTTCCAAGTTGTTAAGGTCAGCATTTGCACCCACATCTTCATCATCATATGCACCACTAAAGATACCAGTATTTAGAAGGGGGGATTTAACAGATCTCAAATCAGGTATAAGAGGATCAGTAGGAAGATCATCAGATTAAGTAAAAAATTTTGCCCAGGCTTACCCCCCTAGTTCACTAACAGATGGACTAGCAGTACTATCTTTGTTAGTGCTATTAGCATAACCTTCCTTCTGTTGAACAAGTAAATTATCTAATGCAGCTCTAAAATCTTGCACATTCTGGTCATCTTCTTTATTTGAAGCTCCTCCTTCATTCTCTTGACCATTTCTTTCACCCTTATTTGCTGGTTTTTCATTAGTCTTTTTACCAGCATCATCAGCAACTGCATCCTCTGAGCTCTTTGGACTGTCATAAAGTAAAGGTAGCAGAATATATTGTTGAGTATTATCCTTGATACCTACACATTTTATTGTTGATTCCTGCAGATTCTGGCTCATAATTACATTAGGTTTGTTAGTATAATCATATCAAAGAGCCATCTAGTCCACTCCCTTGCACATTGGGTTCTTTGTTTTCATAGAAAGGTTATGTGCAGGGTGTTTCTTCTACCTTCTAGTCTAGTGTTAAATACCCTAAAAGCCTTGCTATTTATAGAGTATCCAACAAAGAACCCCTCATCAGCCTTCCCATCAAATTTTAGTGGTCGTTGGTGTGGTTTGACTTCTACAAAATTCCACTGTGCACGTCAATGACAAGTAGAAGATTGTTCAAGCTACAACAAAGTTTTAGAATCTGCTCAAGATAGGGATGTTGGTTTGGGGGGAAGCTGATTAAAAAACTTTGCCAAAAAGGAGTCTATGAAAAAAGCTTTTTAAGACATGCTACATGAATTGGGGGGAAGTTAATCCAACTCATGCATACTACAATGGTTCCTGTACAAGTAAAGACACTGAAGATCCAAGCTGGAGTACAAGTTTCAAGACAAGGAGAACTTAGAAGACATCTTCAGCTTTGGAAGACTTTATTTGTGTTGTATTTTTACATGATAGGAACATTGTAAGTAATTCCGTATGTCCACATATTAGTGGAAGACTATTAGCCTTAAAATATGGTAACATATCTGGAATTACAATAGTTTAGTTATAGTGTGACATGTAGGGACTAATAATGACAAGTTACAATAGTTAGGTGTCACTAGGACTTTAAATACCCCCTCCATACTTACATGGAGGGGTGAGGATTCATTTTACTTGTAATAAGGTATGTGTGTTTCTCTCTCTAGAAAACACACATCTTTCCTTTCTCTCACTAAATAATACAATGGCAACTTATTTGTTTAATCTTCCCCGACCTCCGGATCACCTCGTTTAGCTAGTGTTTCTTAATGTGTACACATCAGAATCTTCTAACTTGAGATGCCTCCTTATAGATGCTTCAGTAACAGTCTTAACTCTCCCATTAATGGTAGCAGTTATTTCCATCTCTTCATTCTCAGATGTACTTGTAGAAGCAGTTTGCCAAAACTGATGGATGAGTGAAACATAGATGGTTGGATTTTCACTAAGAGCATACTTAATATGAGTAGAATTGAGAAA
The DNA here is from genome assembly GCA_026074375.1 of Tanacetum coccineum. Classification (NCBI taxonomy): domain Eukaryota; kingdom Viridiplantae; phylum Streptophyta; class Magnoliopsida; order Asterales; family Asteraceae; genus Tanacetum; species Tanacetum coccineum. The sequence continues at coordinate 20,015 of BQNB010046617.1, forward strand.
ATCCACTATCTGATGAAATCTTCACTTCCCTCTGGTTTCTTCAAGAAGGCGACCATATTGTGTTTGTCACAGAAGTCTAAATTCGCCATTCGATTTAGAAAAGTGGGATTAGGGTCCTGGGTTATGATCGTGGATGAAAGTATGTATGTTTGGCAAAGGTAATTGAGATAATAGAGAGTACTTAAGGTTTTTGATTGGACCGTCTGAATAAAATTGAGTATTTATCTTGAAGAAATCTTGATATATAAAGAAAGTTCAAGATTTATCCAAATCAAGAAAACCTATAAGCAAAGTAGTTGGCGGAAATATCTCAACGACTATCTTTAATTAATGAGATTCTGTTATGCCTCAAACAGTACTAACGGTCAACCAACAATACTAAGTTTAGCCTAACAGTGCTAACTTTAAGCCCAACCATATTAACTTTACCCAGCAGTATTAAGATATGCCTGGCAGTACTACCTTAATACTGGTAGTATTAAGTTTATGCATGGCAATATCAACTCCAATTCTGTTCCAACAAGCATTTCCATCATAAATTTAAATTCTCACAAGCTCTCTTTCTGTTTTTCATCTCACTATATCTCTAATTTCTTTTTCTCACCAATCCACTCTTTCTATTTTTATATCACACAACTCTCTTTCTGTTTTTCATCTCACTATATCTCTTATTTCTTTTTCTCACAAATTCAGACAGTTTTGTACAATGTTCCATCAATTCCATTAGTTTCATGCTGTCTTATCCACTTCCAAGTGTGTGAACTCTTGAGAGTGGTGGGTCATTAAACTATTTAGATGTAGTCTCAAACCTAGTTTGAGCATCTACACCCCCCAATATGGTATCTTGGCACCTGGGACCACTACCTGAACCAGTTCCCTAAGGACTTGGCTCATTAAGTGTTGCCATGGATTGGGTCCTATTAATGTTACCACTGTCCTACTCTACTTCTAAGCTAGAAGCAGTAGTGGCAGCCATTTTCATTCTGTCACCCAACTCCTTATGGACAGCCTCATCACCAACCTTTTCAAGGGGGCCACCAGACTGAGGTATCTTAGTGTCCTGACCTCTTTTTGGTATTTGACTCTTCACACACTTTAGTTTGATGTTACATGTCCTTCCATCCATTCTTGACTGCATATTGACATAATTAGCCTCCCATCAATCAATACTTCAGAGGTGAAGCATTCAATACCATGTACTCAATATGCTTAGCTTGCAAATGTTAGTCCAAAACCAAGAATATACAATCCAAAGTATTTTCTTGTTTAACAGTATTAATTATGACTAACAGTTTAAACTAGCAGTCTTAAGTATAACTAGCAGTACTAATTATACTTAGCAGTACTAAAACCTTCCTAGCAGTATTAACCTTACAACTACCAGTTTTATTTCCAAATTTATCTCTAATACTATCTCCAAATCATATTAATCATTAGTCTAACAAACACATCTTCAGAGATTAAGTAATTCAATGCTAGCAATCAAAAAGTTAAACTTGCTAACATCAAATGCCTTTGTGAGAAGATCTGCAACATTGTGATCTGTATGTATCTTAATCACTTAAATGAGCCTCTTCTCATAAGAATCTCTGATGAAATGGTGCCTTATTTCAATGTGCTTGGTTTTAGAATGAAACACTGGATTCTTCACAATACAAATGGTGCTCTCATTATCAATGTAAATCTTGGTGTTCATGAAATTGAACCCATAATCAAGCATCTAATTTTGGATCCACAACACCTGTCTATAATAATTTACAGCAACGACATACTCTGCTTCAGTAGTGGAGTTGGCAACTATAGTTTGCTTTTTACATTGCCATGAAATTAACCTTTTACCAAGAAATTGACAACCTCCTGTTGTGGATTTCCTGTCAAGGTTAGCTCCAGCATAATCACTATTAAAAAAAGCTTCCAAGTCAAATGGTGAATCCCTAAGATATCAAAGGCCCAATTTAGGTTGACCTTTCAGGTATCTAAAGATTCTCTTCACAGCATGAAGATGTGAGACTTTACTGATGTAGTGAAATAAAGAGATAACAAATTGGATCTGTTGATTCTAATGAATACCAGAAATAATCTTCCAACTATCGTTGATTCAAAATAATACCGATAATCAGGCAAACTCCAACAATCGTTGATTCAAACGAATACCGATTATTAAGAGGATCTTAGCAAACCGCCAAGAACAAAGCAAAACTTTTATTATTAAAACTCAAAGATATCCCCATACAAAGAAAAGGTCTAATATTTATAGGAAAACTAGAGACCTTTCATTTTCCCTAAATTTATAACTAATTAGAAATTAAATACTATCCTAATCACAATTTATTGTCAAACTTAAAGAAAATTAAAGAAAATTAATGTCTTGCTTTGGCTATGCGTTTTGAGTTTGACTAGAAGTTGAAACCGCATCATTCTCCCCCACATAAAAAAACTTGTCCTCGAGTTTGCCTTACTCGTCCCTTGTACTCGTAGCATCCAAATATATATCCCTTGCATCAAATGTCCTTTCTTTATAATGACTCTACCTCGAACCTTGATCGTCTTAAAACCAAACTTATCGACCATGGGTTTAGCTTTCAAATACCATTCTTGGTATTTTTTGTCAATCAGAATACTAATCTCGACCAAATTACCTTTTTGCAACCAAATTAGCTCATGAGGATTTAAATCTATGATTTTTGAAAAATCAACACTTACAGTAGTTTGGATCATTAAAGAGAAAAGATCATTAACCACAACTACAACGTCTTCGATGTATTCTTCTTCCCCACCAAATTCTCCTTTCCCAACAAATCCTTCTTCTTCCTCAGTGACATCTTCAATATTGGTATCATAAACTGACATCGATTCTTCTTATACACGCAAAACAACACCCGAAAATGACACATTATTCTCGTCCTCTTGAAAATTTAGATAATTGTCAACAAATCCTTTCCCAACATCTCCACTCACAATCTCTTCTTCATATGGATAATCATTAAATACCGTAGGTCCTTCATAATCGTCATCAAATTGATCATCATCAAATATTGGAGGTCCTTCATAATCGTCACCCGCCACACAATAATCTTTCCATTTACCAGAAGATGAACCATCACCCTCAAAGAACGGATATTCTGACTCTTCGCCTTCACTTCTCCTTGGAGGCATCTTAATCAAGAACTTCGGCTCTTAATACCAACTGATGTAGTGAAATAAAGAGATAACAAATTGGATCTGTTGATTCTAATGAATACCAGAAACAATCTTCCAACTATCGTTGATTTAAAAGAATACCGATAATCAGGTAAACTCTAACAATCGTTGATTCAAACGAATACCGATTATTAAGAGGATCTTAGCAAACCGCTAAGAACAAAGCAAAACTTTTATTATTAAAACTCAAAGATATCCCCATACAAAGAAAAGGTCTAATATTTATAGGAAAACTAGAGACCTTTCATTTTCCCTAAATTTATAACTAATTAGAAATTAAATACTATCCTGATGACAATTTATTGTCAAACTTAAATAAAATTAAAGAAAATTAATGTCTTGCTTTGACTATGCGTTTTGAGTTTGACTAGAAGTTGAAACCGCATCACTTTAGGAGTAACTTCGAACCCCGCACAAGCACAAACAACAAACATTATGTCAAGCCTAGAAGCTGTTAAGTACATCAATGATCCAATCATTGATCTGTATAAATGAACATCCACATCCTCAGCTTCTTCATCCTTGAGCAATGCCTTATGAGTCTCAACTAGAGTGCTTGCTGTCTTCATTTGTGACAAAATCAAACTTCTTCAATATATCAGCCACATACTTATCTTGGCTGATGAAGATTCCATCATCTCTCTGCATGACCTCCTTTTGGACTTCCTCCAAATGAAACAAATCTACCATCAATCTCTTGATAATCTATAAGAAATGACTTGTTTCCAGTCATATGCCTAGAGCATCCACTGTCAAAAATCCCTTTATCCTGTAAAGTATATTATGGATTACCCTGCACTCAAAATGAGAGAATTAGTTTCTCTTGGGGACCCAAGCAATTACTGACTTGAGTCTGACTTATAGATCAACATAGTTAAATCTTTTAAGCATGTATGATCCATTGTCTTTGGAGGTATGGTCAATAACATTTCTTGTTGGTCTCCAAATCCAGCATGCTGAGGACTTAACAACATTTTCCCCATTTCCCACAGCAACACTAACTACAGCTTTTGGCCTAGCAGCAGTTACATTGTTAACCCTAGCAGTATTAACTTTTTCATTAAACTTATTGGTTTTAGCTGCTGATTTTTGGTTAAAAGCCCTTTTTACTGGTGAATGTGCTTTAAAATAAGAATATGTTGTTGGTAATGCATCATTCATTTTTGGTTTAGGGGCAACAGTATTAACAGGCCTGACAGTACTAATTGATGTTGCTGCTCTTGGAGAGCTTTGCTTAGTAGTATTAACTAGTACTTGTCCTGACTTTGTTACAACTACTGTTGGAACAAAATTCCTTTTAGGATGTGGGTGAGTAAATTTATTTTGGTGGTTCACCCTCTGAGCATTATTCCATACTGGTCTAATTTCCCTTTGACCAGTAACCCTTCTCTTATTATTCAACACTGGTTTTTCTACCATTTTCTTATCATGAAAATCATAGTATTTGATTAAATGATTAAAACTCTCACAAACAAAACAAGCTTTCTTTATAGACTCAAAACCATTTCCTAGTTTCTGAGTCATCAACTCATTCCAGTTTCTTCTATTATCCGTAGGACTTTGACTTTTCCTAGGATACTCTACTTGCCTATATGTGTTTTCCTTATTAACAGATTTCACATTCTCATCAGATTTGACAAAATTTATTTTAGTAAACTTTGGTTTTGTCTGATCAGATTTATGTCTAAACATACTATCATTATCACTATCAGTGTCCCAATCTTCAATGATGAGAGCACTGGGCCTAACAGTTTTAGGCTTTTCTATAATATCCTTACTAGTTATAGATATACTAGTTTCAGTTTCACTCACTTTAGTCTTATAGACAGAATCATCTAACCCAGCAAAGGATAAGTCAGGTGTTGAGGGCATGTAGTTCCCAGTGTAGGGAGGGGGAACTGCATGGAACTCTTCACCTATTTTGAATTTATCATTTACTGGACTATCATCCACATCACTTTCTCTACTGTTAAACACACTATGAACCACTTCATTCTCATTTATTTGACTATCATAACCAAGACAAGCTTTGTATTTAGCACTTATTTGACTATTTATCAGTTTAGTTAGATTCTTTGATGATTCTTCAAATTTTTCTAGTTTAAGTTTCAAATCATCTTTCTCTTTAAAAGCTTCTTCTAACTAGTTTTTAAGGTCTTTGATAGAAATATCTTTCACTTGGACATCATACTTTAAAAATGCAATATCTTCTTCATAAACAACTTCATTCTTTTCATGTATAACTATCCTAGCTTCTAATGATTCTAATCCCATTTGATAACCTATAATTTCTAGATTAGATTTATTAACAGCTTCACGCTGTTAATCATACTGTTTTTGAAGAGTTTCATATGATTTTAAGCAATCTTTAGAGCAAGTATGTACCTCAGAGTCTGAACTTGATGAACCTTGGGATGTATAAGCCATTAGAGCAAAGTTTGTGATGCCTTCTTCAGCGTGAAAGCTCCAATCATAACCACCTATCCCATCTTGAACAACCAAGGCATTTATAGTAGATGTATCTACTAGTGCATTCCTTCTTGGACCATCTCCATTTCTATTCCCCTCATTCCTTGGTGCCCTGCATTCTCTTGCAAAGTGACCTCTCCTGTAGCAGTTGTAACATTAAACTTTTGTCTTATCAAAGCCAACAGTTTCTTTGCCATTGAAATTCAGATTCCTTCCTGTCTTCTTTAAGAATCGTTTCACCCTCATGGTAAGCATGTCCACCTGCCATTTGAAATCCATCTCTTCAAGATCATCAGTATCAATCTGCTCCAGATCTTCATTGTCTAATTGTGGACTATTAGATTGATTAGCAAAGAAGGAAAAATGACATCATTAGCATAAGTTGAGGAAGAAGCTTGTCCCTGTGAACTAGCAGTAGAAACTTCATGAGTAGTATTAACTGCTTCATTAGTACTGCTAGTATTTTTTGAAGATACAAAAGCCACATTCTGAGAGTTTGAGCTTGAGCTTGATTGGACTCTGATTCAGATTCATACACCTTCAGATTATTATACAAATCATCCATGCTCAATGTGTCTAGATCAGATTTGTTTCTCATTATTAAAGAAATATTGTTCCAAGCTGATGGTAGACTTCTCAGCAACTTCAGATTTGCATCTTCCTAAGAGATAACTTCACCATGAAATTCCAATTGGTTGATGAGTTTTTGAAACCTATCATAGGTTTTATCTAGTCCTTCAGATCTTGATACAGCAAAATTCTCATATTGCTGCTTCAGAATGGTTTTTTGCATCTTCTTTGATTCTTTGTTGCCTCCAAACATGGCCTTGATTGCTTCCCATAAGGTATTTGCATCCTTGATTCTATGAAATTTCAATAGGTGCTCATCAGGAATGGCCAACCACAGAGTGCTTTTTGCTTTCAATTCATTCTTTCTTGCTAGCTTTTGTTCAGAAGTTTTAGGTGGAATGGGACCTTTAGTACCAGCACTAGCTGATGTAATAGCAGGTGCATCACCATTCACAATAACCTCTCAAAGAGCATAATCAGTGTGAGTAAGATATTGCTCTATTCTCATGATCCAGAGATCATAGTCTCCTGTTTTGAGCATAGGAAGTTTTAGTGCAGACACTGTTTGGGTAGTTTCTGATTGTGATTCCATCTTATCTTTGAATATGAGATCTTATGTAGAAATAGTGTTCTTCTTATTCAAAGTTTCTCAACAAGCTCTGATACCACTTGTTGATCCTTTTTGAACAGATCTTACTTAGCGTGTTAAAGCTTAGTTATGTTGGATAGATCCAAAACAACTATAGTAGAAACTAAGATTGTAAATACTACAAACTATGCGGAATCTAGCTTGTAATACTAAGAAGAACAATGAAATAGTAAAACAAGATCTTGCTAAACTTTCAATATATTAAACACAATCAAAGTTACAGAATAACCTTGAAACTACGAATACTAACTATATTTTCTATGAAAACTATATAAAACTTGATATCTAGATCTATGCCATAGGGTTCCTTATATACACCAAGGAAACCTTAATGGGCTTACAAAACGCGTTACATGATCATGCATATCTATTCATAATATATCTCATGCATATCACATAAGCAGTACTAACTATTATAACTAACAGTACTAATAAACTGACAGTACTAACATTTTGTACTGACAATACTAACTATAACACTAACAGTACTAACTTAGCTTGGCAGTACTAAGTCTTCTCTTGGTAGTACTAAGTTGAACCAGCAGTAGAAACTTGTAGAAGCCCTTAATTCCCAACAGTAAATATGTCATGTAAATACTCTAGGTTAATGAAAAAGTATTTTTAAGGTGAATAAAAATGCTAATTAACTTTAGGGTAAATTTTATGGTTGAGTTTTACGAGCTTTTAAGTGATCCCGATACGAAAAGAAAGACCCGAGACCCCTTTGGATACCATAGCCGGTCATGGGAGCTTAAGGGGACAAGGAGGCTTAAATTTAGCTAATATGTCCCAAGGATGTACACTTATATGATTTCCACTAGAACCTTTCCATCCATTCTATTTCATTTCAAAAAAAACACATACATAAGTGTGTGTGCTCTATGCGTCCGAAATAAGCCAACCATAAAACACCATAAATTTTCCAACTTTAATCAAGAACGAGATACTACGGGTTGATACGAGTGCTTGGGTATTCATTTAAACAACGTTTGGGTTGTCCTGCTCGTGTCGAAATCTACATTTTTGAAGATTTTCTTGTAAGTTTTCAAATTTAATTTTTGTTTGTCCTTTTGGGTTTATACTGATGCATAGATGTTAGTTGTACAAGTTAATTGTCGTAAAAATCAATTTTTGAAAACAAAACGGATATAAAAAGGGGTGTTTGGTTCGTCAGACATAAAAAGGAAAGAAGGGGTTTTTGTAGTTTTGATGTTGTGGTCATGATGGTTGAATAATATATGTTGCTAGATAGCTTAGTATTGATAATATCTTGTAAAGCTTATTTCGGGCTTATTTTTAAGCTATTTCGTGGCTTATTTTGGGCTTAAATGCCACATCATTTTTCAAAATCACTAGGGAAGTGATTTTTACTATTTTTGTGATATGGCGTATGTTTGTGGACTATTTTTATAGCTTATGGTGGTAACCAAATGTGATACGTAGCTTATTAGCTTATGGTTAAGCTTAATATATGTATTGTGGAGCTTATGGACTCACGACCCAATAAGCCTATTTAACCCGTGGCTTAATGGGAGGGCTTATTGTGGTCCGAATTATTTTCTACTTATTAATATAATCTTATGTACATAAATGGACCTTGGGGGACTTGGATCGTATTTTGGACTTATAAATATCTTAATGGGCCCTTATTGAAAGCCCAATAAGCGATATTTAGTCGTTGTAAGAGTTTTGATAGACTTTTTGAAAGTGAAATGTAGTTATGAAGTGGTATTAAATGATATTTTAGGAAAAACGTTTTAGTAAACGTTAAAGATCAAGATTTTGGAATTTTATCGAAAAAATGTCGAAAGTTTGAAAAGTGTTTGGAATAAAGGTTAAAAACCTTGGAAACTTTGTATGAGCGTACGGGTCATGTCGAAATTTCGTAAAAAGTTTATACTTAGAAATTTTACCTAAAAACATGATTTTTGATTTTAAATAATAAAATATTATTTAATTATTTTATTTATTTAATATATTCACTAAAAGACGAAAAATATAATTCTTCTCGAAACTTCACAAATATGTTTATTATAAGTAAACGTTTCATTTTCAATCCTATTATGATTATTTTCATGATGACTGAGATCACCGAATGGACTTATCAAGATATATTTATAATTATTAATTATAAATAATTATTTATATTACTTATCTATTTTCGTTAATAGTATAAGTAAGTATTATTGAGTAAGGGGATTGATATAATTGTTGGGATATGTCGTCAACCATCACACCACTAAATTGTTAACTTGAAGATGGCTAAAATATTATCATTCAAACTTTATGTTTTCATGTAGATTTTGGGACCTTTGTTTGTAATAACTCTGATGAAATAATGAATGATAACTTATCTTTTAAAAACGTCTCTTTCGAGTCATTTTCTATGATTATGACTGTTGTACTATGAAATAATACCCCAGATTAGCTTCCGCTGCTATATGTCAAAAAATAGGGGTGTTAAAGATTGATATCAAAAGCCACGGTTATAGAGAACAAGGTTAAAACCTTAACTACTTTTCTTTTTCCATCTAAAAAAGACCTCCATGCCACTACATCTCCTGAATAGTATGTAAAGATACATAACTATTATAGTATTATATAAATAACGTTTGTTATTTATTACTGGGTTGTTGACAGAGTGATGTCGTCTCCAACCCCAAGAAAATCCCCCTAAAAAAAAACTTCCGATATGGATGCTTTTTCTTCTAACTTTCCGGACTATATCTCGGCTTCCCTGGACTAAGTCCCAGCTTCACCAGGAAAAACTTATTCTAGCTCTTCAAATAACTCATTTGGTGTAGTTCCAATAGTTTAACCAACTCTTTCACTTTTTCATGATGACCCCTATATGAAGGTCATGCATGCATACTATGCTAAAGAATCACCTATTCCATTCCACACCAACTATTGGCATCCAACGTACAATGATATCGTCCAATGTATTAATCCTCAAAGAATTCTTTCTCCGTAGGAATTATTGTCCACCCTAAAGAAACAAGGCCATAACCAATCATTCTCCTTTACTTCTGCCCTACCTCAAGAATTTGAGATGGGAGAAAGCTCTCTTAAGATAAGTTTGAAATGTCACGAGGAGCAAATTAAGGAAATCTTGAATCACCTGGATGAACTCTCTCTCGAATGCATTGAGCACATAGAAGGCAAAATAGAAGGTCTCAAAAAGGTCGGTGATTAGAACAGACAAGATTCGACAATCTGGAAGCTAAACTCCAAAAGGCTCATGCTCGAATTACTAAACTTCAAAGAAAGCAAATAGTTAAAATAACAACAAGATTACTCTGCTCGCTTCAGATTGCTAATTTAGAGCAAAATCATCGAAGAAAACCAGTCCGTCACCAAGCAGACTAGAAAAATATCTTCTGAATGCAATCTATAACTTAAGAACATGCCATAAAGGACCATCAAACTACTATATAAGATACGATTTATAGCTTTATTAACCTGCCACGAGGATGTGTGATATAAATAACTAACACTTTCAAATTTTTGACATATATAAATACAAAGCAAAGTTGCTTCAAGATATAATACAATGGCAATCCGTTATACCTTATTGTTTCATAATACCGATATATCCATCCTAAAACAACTTCTCTTATATCATCATCTCCACCTCCATCATTATGAATCATACCATGATTTCTAAGTAAATCATAGATACTTATTTGATATGAATTATTTATGATTTCGATATCACTATTGTGACAATATTTATTTTTGAACTTTAATCATTTTAAGACTTGTGATATCATTCATATTGCGTGTTATCTATTATGTTGATGAGAATGCCTCCCAAAAGATGTCAAACCTGACACCCCAGCCCCAATGACACAGGAATGCCTCAGGAAACCTAGTTTCTGACAGTAGTTTAACGCAACTCTGGAAGCACAAGTCGCTAACATGGAAAATACTGATAATACCACCAGACCAAGAGAAGCTCCTGTGGTAAGACAATGTAGCTACAAAGAGTTCATGAGCTGCCAACCTATCAACTTTAAAGGTATGGAAGGCGCTGTTGGACTTATCTGCTGGTTTGAGCGAACTGAATCAGTGTTTTCCCGTAGCAACTGTATTGAAAACTGCAAGGTGAAGTTGCTACTGGAACTTAACTGAAGAAGCCAATCCAGTGGAATTATTTTGCCCAACCTATTGGGATAGAAGAAGCTTACAAGATTACCTGGGTTGAATTCAAGAAACTTTTGATAAAGAAATACTATCCCCGAACTGAAGTCCAGAAAATGGAAGATGAATTTTACCATCTGACTGTGAAGGGGAATGATCTCAGGACATATGTGAGAAGATTCCAAGAATTGGAAACCTTGTGTCTCACTATGGTGCCAGATTCTGAGAAAATGATGGAAGTTTTCATTGGGGGATTGCCTCGAAGTATTAAAGGGAATGTTACCGCCTCTAAACCTCAAACTCTAGAGGAAGCCATTAACATATCCTAGAGGATAATGGATCAGGTAACAAAGCACACTCTGGTGCAAGTATCAAGTGATCACAAACGAAAGTTTGACGACAGGAGAACTTTCAACAATAACAACTACCGCAACGATAATAATAACAACTACCGTAACACCAACAACCGCTACAATAATCACCAACCACAACAGAACAGAAGACAGGAAACCTTCAGGGCTTATGCTGCCACCCCAACTGAAAATAATAGATATACTGGAAACCGTCCCTTATGTAAGAAATGCACTCTTCATCACACAGGACCTTGCACTGTTAAGTGTAATATTAGCAACAAAGTGGGCCATCTGACTAAGAACTGCAAAAACAAAGGGTCAGCCACTGGAAGTAATCTACTACCTGTGACAGTTACTTGCCATGCCTATGGAGAGAAAGGGCATTATGCAAATTAGTGCCGAAATACCACCAACAACAATGCCCAGGGAAGAGCCTACATGCTAAGGGATAGGAATGCTCATCAAAACCCAAACGTAGTTATGGGTATGTTCCTTGTAAACCAATATCTAGCTAGAGTATTATCTGATTATGGAGCCGATAAAAGCTTCGTATCCATATCTCTTGCCTCTAAGCTAAATATTCCACCCATTACAATAGATACCTTTTACGATATCGAAATGGCTGACGGAAACATAGTAAGCACAAACACCATTTTTCAGGGTGCAATCCTGACCTTGTTAAACCAACCTTTCAAAATTGATCTTATGCTGATTAAACTCGGTAGTTTCGACGTCGTCATTGGTATGGATTGGTTATCTAAGTATCATGCTAGGATCATCTGTGACGAGAAAGTCATCCACATTCCCATCGACGGTGAAACTTTAATCATCCGAGGTGATCGAAGTAAAACTCGACTAAATCTCATATCCTGTATAAAAACCGAAAGGTATATATCCAGGGGATGTCAAGTTTTTGTAGCCCAAATAATGGAAAAGAAGTCGGACGAGAAACGACTAGAAGACATACCGGTAGTCAAAGAATTCCCGGAAGTTTTTCCTGAAGATCTACCTGGCCTTCCTCCCGTTTGTCAAGTAGAATTTCAAATCGATTTAATTCCAGGAGCGACACCTGTAGCCCGAGCACCTTATAGATTAGCTCCTTCAGAAATGCAGGAACTATTTAACCAACTTCAAGAGTTGGCAGAACGAGATTTTATTCAACCAAGTACTTCACCTTGGGGAGCTCCTGTCTTATTTGTTAAAAAGAAAGACGGGTCTTTCAGAATGTGTATCAATTACCGAGAGTTTTGAATAAACATACCGTTAACGGAGAATCGTTAACCCATACCACAGATCGATGACTTATTTGACCAACTTCAAGTTTGAATTGTTTACTTACTCAAAGATCTACATGAGATCAGGTTATCATCAACTGAGAGCAGGGAAGAATATATTCCAAAAGAATTGTGCTTTCAGAACAAGATACGGAAATTTATGATTTCAAGTGATGCAATTTGGATTTAACTAACTCAGCTACTGTAGCATGGATCCTCATGAACCGTATGTGTAAACCATACTTGATAAATTTGTGATAGTGTTCATACGAGATATTCTTATCTACATCTCGTAACAAAGAAGAGCACGCAAAAATCATCTGAGAATAATCCTAAATTACTCAAGAAGAAAAGTGTATGCCAAAGTTCCTCACAAGTGTGGGATTTCTGGATTCAATATCGTGTAATTTCCTTGGACACATAATGATAGATCAGGACTTCATGTTGACCCCAGCCAAGATTGAAAGCAGTTAAGAATTGGGCAATCTCCTACTACACCTATAGAAAATAGCACAGTTCTTAGGACTTGTCGGCTACTACCGGAGATTCATCGAAGGTTTTTTTCTAAGATTGCAAAGTCTTTGACTGAATTAACCCAGAAAAATAAGAAGTATATCTGGGGCGAAGATCAAGAGTCGACTTTCTAATTATTAAAACAGAAGCTTTGTAAAGCTCCAATCTTAGCATTACCATAAGGAAACGGCGATTTTGTTGTTTACTGTGATGCATCCCATCAAGGTCTGGGAGCGGTGTTAATGGCAAAAGAGAGAAGTTATTGCTATGCATCTAACAGCTCAAACTCATGAATAAAATATACCCTCATGATCTCGAACTAGGAGCATGTTGTGTTCCGCTCTAAAATTGGAGAAACTACCTATAACGTACAAAGTGTAATGTGTTCACGATCATAAAAGTCTTCTATATCCTGATCAAAAGAGTTGACATGAGACAAACGCCGTTGCTTAAATTACTCAGATTATGATTATGAATATTCGCTAAACCATCCTGGGAAAGGCATAATTTTTGTAGCAGATGCCTTAAGCAGAAGAACAAAATCTCATAAAACGAATCCAGAGTTAGATCATTAGTTTATGACAATTTCCATCCAAACTTACCCTCATAAATATCTTAAAGCTTAAACCGAAGCCTCAAAAAAGAAGAAAAACATCAAGGCTGAAAACTTACGAGGAATGGACAAAGCATTTGAAATACATCCTGATGGAACTCGTTGTATTAAGAACCGAAGCTGGTTACCAATCTTTGGTAATCTGAGAGACTTGATTATGCATGAGTCCCATAAATCAAAATATTCCATTCACCCGGGTTCTGACAAGATGTATCAGGATCTTAAGAAACTTTATTGGTGGCCTAACATGAAGGCAATCATCGCTGAATATGTTGGCAAATGTTTAACATGTTCTAGAGTTAAGGCAGAATGTCAGAAGCCATCCGGCTTACCGGTACAACCGAAGATTCCTATGTGGAAATAGGAGAGAATCACAATGGATTTCATCACAAAACGACCAAAAACATCAAACGAACATAACACAATCTGGGTCATTGTCGATCGCCTTACCAAATCCGCACACTATATCCCTACCTAAGAGACAGATAGTATGGAAACCCTTACAAGGTTATACATCAAAGAAATAGTCTCTCGGCATGGCGTGCCAATATCTATCATTTCGGATCGTGGCAGTCATTTCACATCCAGATTCTGGCAATCATTACAAAGTGCTTTGGGTACTCAATTAGACATGAGTACGGTATATCATCCTAAAACTGATGGACAAAGTAAAAGGACCATTCAAACACTCTAAGACATGCTTCGAGTCTGTGTTATAGATTTTGTAAAAGGATAGGAAAGACACTTACAATTGGTAGAATTCTCATACAATAACAGTTACCATGCCAGTATCAAGGCATCACCATTTGAGGCACTTTATGGTCGAAAGTGCAGATCACCTATTTGCTGGGCTGAAGTTAGAGATGTTCAACTTACAGGACCAGAAATAATCCATGAAACCACTGAAAAGATAGTGCAAATTCAACAACGCTTGCAAGCTGCTAGAGACCGGCAGAGAAGTTATGCCAATATAAGATGAAAACCTTTAGAATTTCAAGTTAGAGATCGTGTTATGTTGAAAGTATCACCTCGTAAAGGTGTTATCCGATTCAAAAAACGAGGAAAGGTTAACCCTCGGTACATTGGACCATTCAAAATCCTTGAACGGATTGGCCCAGTGGCATACAAACTAGAGCTTCCTGAAGAGCTTAGTAATGTCCAAGTACTTTCCACATTTCTAATCTAAAGAAATGCTATCTGACGAATCCTTGTCATTCCAATGAAAGAGCTTCGGCTTGATGACAAACTCAACTTTGTAGAAGAACCAGTGGAGATTATGGATCGAGAAGTCAAGCAACTAAAACAAAGTCGTATTCCTATAATCAAAGTAAGATGGAACTCTAAAAGAGGACCAAAATTTACGTGGGAACTCGAAGATCAAATTCGTGCCAAGTATCCACATCTATTTTCAAACATCACTCCAACATCCAACTAAATCTCTGGACGATATTTCTTTTAAGGGAGGGAGACTATAACAACCCGCAATTGTCATCAATGTAAATATCCATCTATTAAATTATATGCATTGTAATATCCATCTATTATATATATACCACCTTTTTACATGGAAATTTTTGCTTTATCTCATTATGCAACGTAACTTGCATCTCTAAAGTAAACGAGCTCACACAACCTCTATCAATGCCATCTATATCTATGCTTATATCATGTAAACATCCTAATATGTCAAGTCTATATCTTAATATCATTTTATCAAGTATACTATTCATTTAACGCACTTTTCAAAACGTTATTTCAAAACAAGCATTAAACGTTAACGTTTACATCTAAACCCTAATTATATATAATGTATACATATAAAATGAATGTACAAGCTTTTAAAGCATGTGTATAAGTATCATAGAACAACATTTGAATATCTTTTCCCTCCTAAATCAAGTTACAACTTTCTAAAGCTTAATGTACAAGTCAATAATGCAAGAAAGTTAAACTAGGTCATTTTACCTCCAAATTCATTTTAGTTTCTTACTACCACTTTAACACAAGGTACAAGCACTTAATGCACAATATCTAAACCCTAAATTATAAACCCTAATTCGTTCTAAAACCCTAATCTAAAACAAATGAAACCCTAAAACCCTAATTTTACTTTAAACCTAAAACTAAACCCTAAACCTTAAAACTAAGCCCTAAACCCTAATCCTAAACACTAAACCTTAATCCTAACACTAATCTTAAACCTTAAACTATCTTAAACCCTAAACCTAACTCGAATTAAAACCAAAAATCCTAACCCGAAACCCTAAACCTACCTGACACCCTTTTTACTTCATTTTTACCTATTTTTAAACCAACCAAGCACCCTAGCACCTCTATGACATCACCACCACATCACCAAGCAGCTTACAAGCACCTTATTCACCTCCTTTGGCCACTAAGTATAGTAATGTCACCTCCTTGTTACTCCTTTGTAGATGAACCCCCCTAAAACCTCAACACCTTGCATTCATAGTCTTCTAGCCCTCAATACTCATCACTTAGCATCCCTTAATCCCCACTCTGCAGCCCTTGATCCCCACAACAAGAAAACTTGGGCACCAAGCTCATTTGAACACTATAAATAGCCAAAACAAGCAACCCTTTCATTTCATCCTTTAAACTCAAACACACACACTCAAATGGAGTTCTAGCTATTCTATAGCAGTAGTATAAGATCAAGTGAAGTCCCTAAGCTCAGAATAGAAGCCAAGAATCAAGAGAAAAGAACCCTTGAAGTCGTTACTAGCGTGACGAACTCGAATAAACCCCCATTCACCCATTTAGCATCAAAGTAACTCAAAAATATTGTTCAAATAAGATTATAATTCTGTATTAGAATGTTCATAATACTCTTAAAATCATATATGAACTCTTGTTTGAAGCCTGAATCCTCAACCCATTTTTTTTTTGTAAAAACCTAATAACGACCCATTTTTTTATTTTCTAGCTACGAAACCTTTTTTCTAGAATTTTGTAGTTAGAAACATGCTTATTTTAGCTTATTCAATAACTCTAACCTGCAAATATCTTTTGGAATCTAAAATATAGCTTGCATGGCTTTTTGACTTGTTTTGCAATATTTTCCATGTATAAGGGGTGATATATCTAAACTTTCTGAATTTATATCTAAAGGGGGCTGAAAATATCATTATCTAAAGTTATAACCTAATAAGACCTATTTTACCAAGTTTTAAAGTTAAAAGTTTAAAATTATATATACATTATATAATAAAGGACAAAGTTGTAAAAGTTTATAAACCAAGAGGTATATAATGCCAATTTTGCAAACTAAAATATAAGATATCTATTTTTATATAATTATAAAAATATATATTTAATATATAAAAATCGATTTTATTAAACACCCGACACATTTATCGTTATTAATCATAAATCGACGCATTATTTCGTTATATATTTAACATAAATTATCATCAACTAACTTTTGAAGAAACTTAAAATCTTATCGTATCACGTTACTAGGAAATTTCATATGAAGGGTTTCATTTGAGTTTTTGTTTTGACGAGTTTGCTGGGTTTACGATTTAAAGTGCCCTGGCTCCTCAAATGATACTACATGGCCTCTGGATTATGATAGCCCGAACAGTGATACAATATTTCTATAATTTAATAAATCAAAGATATACGTTAAACTTTGTGAAGTTTTAAAACATAAAGTATCACACTAAGACTTGACATATCACCACAGGTTGCGTGACGAAGCCGTTACTTTCACTTGATATACTTTTGCCATCAATCAGATTTCCATATACTGTTAAGGTGAGTTCGTAGCCTCACTTTTAAATCTTCTATATCATAAACCTGTGAGAGGGATACATGCTTTAAACCAAGAATACAAGTGTTTTCTAAATGTGTGTTATCCTGATATATTATTGCATCTGTTGTCTAAGTCCCTTTATGCCAAAAAAACCCACCATCATGGACCATTAATCACTTGCGAGTGAACGTGAATATTGTGAATAGGCCTATTGGGATTGACAAATCCCGTTTGTGTTAGCCGGATAAGTAACTAAACGCACTATATTTGAAACTCATAGGTATATGGAAATTATCTACACGGGGGCCATTATCTTTATATATATCATTATTGATATATAGACTAGTCAGTTTGAGTGCCATGAGCTTAGACGCAATATTACTGTTTTCCATAATAATTGTACTCATTGCAATTATTACACTTATGGGTGTATAACAACGTAACCCACTCTTATGATGACTTGTATTCACACTATTTATTATAAACCTATGAATTTCACTCAACCATTGTGTTGACCTTTTTAGCATGTTTATCTCAGGTAACTGAACATCTTATAGCACGGAGTGGCACGGACTTGAAGATGGCTAAACTGTTATCATTCAAACTTTATGTTTTCATGTAGATTTTTGGGACCTCTGTTTGTAAAAACTCTGATGAAATAATGAATGATAACTTATCTTTTAAAAATGTCTCTTTTGAGTTATTTTCTATGATTATGACTATTGTGCATGTAAAATTACGGCGCGAATACGTCGTATCTTCTTGATACATACGGCGTATTGGGTAAAACAAGCTTGTTCTTCTTTGTTGACCAAAGTATTATATACGGCATATACTTTTAGAATGATACGCTGTATAGGTTGTCAGAATTTGTGGACTTTCTTGAACTCTTCGTTTATGCTCCATAATGCGTGCCTTTTCACTAACTTTCACCATATACTCGATATTTACTACAAATAATAAATATAATCAATTAAGTATCAATTCTTATATAAAATAATGTAATAAAGACGAGATAAATGAATCTATAAAATAGACGTTATTTGATGTCATCAAATATCCCCCCACTTAAATCCTACTTGTCCTCAAGTAGCCTTTAGGAGTTTATGAAAATGTATCCTTAAGGATTTTTCCGTTAAGCATTTATTTGATCTATTACAAGTACACAACCAAACACCTCACGAAATAGGAAGATGAAAACACTCAAATCGCTCAACTAATCTATGTGGTAACATGTAACTAATTCGCTCAATTGCTCGGTCATGACGAGTATTCTATCATAGGCTTGGCAAGGATACACATCTCCACCACTAGAGCTAAGGAGTAACAAGTTTATATAAGTAAAATGGGTTTTTATTATAAGGCTTATGGTTGATCATTTTACAATCTTTCACCAAAAGTACTACACCAACAAGGCATCTGAAGCACACATACATGGCCGTAATGACAGAATAGACATGTGTGTTCGATCACATCCTCATTTGAGTTTAACCAAGGGTTAGG
>BQNB010046618.1:0-43592 GCA_026074375.1 Tanacetum coccineum
CAGATAAGTCAAGCATCTAAGTCACCTGAGAAATACATGCTTAAAAGTGTCAACATAAAGTTGGTGAGTTCATAGATTTATGTAAATGTAAATGTAGGACCAAAAGAGTATATTGTTTACTGCTTTAACCACAGTATCATAAAAGAGTGATTAGTGACTATTGTTTCACCACAGTATCACAAAAGAGTGTTTAACAACTAGTGACATTCAGTAAAAGTAGTGTGGATCACAAGATTTCAAGGTGTACGACATTGTAACACATACAATATCACAAAATGTAATTACGACTGCACTAAGCTCATGAAACTGACGCTACGACATGTATGTATGCAATTTAATGCCAATGAATGCCCCGTGTAGATGTCAACCCATAACATCCTAAATCTGACATGCTATACGTCTGTTAGTTCAATCTGTCAAACTAGTGAGTGCTACTCACCCGAACGGGGATGTCAATCCCAAATAGATCTATTTATAACACTCAATCTTACACAATGTAATTAACAGTTAATGATAGTGGGCAAAGTGGGTTATCGTTACTTAGGCACGCTAGGTAATTATTGTAAAGACTCAAAAGTATTGTACTTGTGTCCTTTTGTAAAATGAGTAATGTATCCCGCCTCGAGATATGTAAATGAGTATGAAAACAAGTATGTAAATAAGTATGTAAACAAGTTTGTAAACGTGTATGTAAACGAGTTTGTAAATGAGTTATGAAATCAAGTATGTAAATGAGTATGTAAATGAGTTATAAAATTAAGTATGTAAACGAGTTTGTTATTGTGCATGTATTTTCCCCTAAAATAGTTCAAAACAAGTAAAATAGGGGTCGTGAAACTCACCTCAAGTGAGTGTATTGATTATAGCAAAACCAGTAAAGTGAAACGTCACGAATGATCTGGAATGCAACCTAATTATTTATAGGTTGTATAAGTGTAATGTATTTAAAATAAATACAACAATTTACATTATCAAGTTATATCACCACCTAATAGTTTTTGTTTAGTTATAAGAGTTGAAACAATGTTTAAGTTATGTTTTCTATTTAACGTCCAAGTATATGTCTTCGAAACATTTTCAAATAACTATAAAATTAATTATAGTCATTTCACTTGATTTAGTCTTTTTATTATTTATAAAGTGTCACAGTATATAGTTCAAGTGTTTTATAAAATAATATTTATATGGTTTTAAACCGCGTATAAATATTATACAAGTAATGCTAAAATATTTCCTAAAGTTTTTATAGTCCAAACGAACCGACACTAAATGTTTGGTTTGTTTATCTCGATTGCTTAATTTATCATTGATTGCTTGTTTATGTTTATCAGTTTATACTTGTTTACGTGCTTTTGTATGCGACCTATCATTCAACTGGATCTAGTGATTCGGACCAAGTAATCTAGATGTCGGGATGGCTCTCCATATAGTGATTTATACATCTAGACCAATAGGATCACAAATAATAATCTATCTTTGCCCTTAGATTGTGAGCTTATTTGGACCGACATGTGACCCTTGGGATCAACGAGTACGTTCTCAATAAATTGGTAAAGACTTGGTTAGTGGACTACTAGTGTATGAATTGCCTTTAAGCAGTAAGTGGGTAAAGTCTCTATGAGCTAGGGTTTAACAAGATCACTATTGCGTTAATCCCTAAGATAGATTATAATCAGCAAATAAGGATGCTTTATGTGGATACGTTTGATTGTGACAAAATTCTTTGTATCTAGGTCTTAGGAAGAAGTACCGCCTAAGTCTTAAGAATGATATGCCACCTCGAGATAAATAATCATTGCGCTAAATAAATAAACCAACATTCTAATTGGATTAATAATGGTTAATACATTTTCTTATATTTGGCTAGACTGCTCTTTTATCTTTTGTTAATTTACTTGCGTGTGTTTTAGTGTCTTATAGTCTCTCAGGCTGAAAACCCCCCCTTATCCGTTAGATTTAGGATTAACATAGGTTTAGCATAGGTTTAACATAGAATAGAATTAACTTAGTTTAGATAACCAAAATATTAATAAATTGAAAGATTATTTCTCGCTCTTAGTGATCGACACCCTACTTACCACGAAACTCCCATCGACCGGGTAGACTGCCCGTTAAAGTGTTGTTTTTAGTAAAGTCGGCAAAATATAAATTTAAAACTTGAAATCATAAAATCACACACCTTACTACAACACATCAAGTTTTTGGCGTCGTTGTCGGGGAGTGAAAATTTAATCTTGATTTTTATTTGATATTTTGGTTTTTAACATTAGATTAGTCTAACCCTTAGGATTAGTGTAATTTAGATTAGTGTATAATTCTGTTGATTTGTCTTTAATTGTTTGCTTGTATTGTTTGCTTAGTTTAATTATTGGTGTGTTTAATTGTTTTCTCTAATACACTGTTCTGGTCGATAAACCAATACGGCGTATCCACTTCCATTGAATACGGCGTATCCAACTTTTTATCCAATACAGCGTATTCGTTCTGTTCAGTAATACGACTTATTCAATTATTTGTATACGGCGTATTGACTTAAGTTTTTTAATATCTTTGCAAGTCTATTTCCCTAGAATAGCTTTACTTTGAATAATGTCTTATTTTTCAGGAGCAGCATCCGGACTTCGTCCATATCACTTTACCTGTCCGGAAAGAAGGTTAACAATGGAAGAAATGTTATACAAATTCATTGACGAAGGAAAACGAGAACATGAAGAGATGAGAACATTCATTTGTGAATTCCGAACAACCAACGAGATTTTATTCAAAGAAAGGAACAATTCATTAAGTGAGCTCAGGTTCGAAGTACAAGAGTTGTTAAAGGTGATCGATAATACTCCGATGATAAATTACTAAATTAAAGGAGTAACTACTAGAGGTGGAAAAACTACGACTCAAGATGTTCAAAATAACAACGCCAACTTACATACCGAAGAAACTCTGGTAGTAAATCACGACAAGCCAGTTGAATCAAATGAAGTCCTCACCAATGATAAACCCTATAAAACAAACAAACATGTTGTTTAGCCATCAAGTGAGAAACAAACATCACCAGTTCCTTTTAAAGACTGTGAAGAAAAAAAAAGAGGCTCAGCAGAAAAAGTTTTTAGAAAACCTAAAGCAACTCCACATCAATTTTCCCTTCATCGAAGCCCTAGATTACACTCAACTATTTCTTATACCAAGATCTAGAAAATTTAGAAGAAATCTTAGAAGAGAGAAACAAGGAAAATAAAGTTGATTAGAGAGAGAGAGGGAAGTTACAATTTTGGGAAAATGCAACCAACCCCTTCACCAAGTGTGGTGAAGGATAATTATACCCAAGGCAACTTGGGCTTGCTAATATGCCGGCTTGGCATAACTTGGAGCTTTGAGCCCGAAAACGGACAATATTAGAATTACAATCCAAGCCCGTCTGAACCCACAATCCTATTACAATACAAGACCTAGTTTGACTTTCTAGGGGGAGACCGATAACATTCTTGTTTGACTTAATATAAATTAAGGCTAACAACTCTCCCCCAATGTTAGGTGCTCTTTTCTTTAAACTTTCTTTGTATCACCGATGACATTGAAGATATGACGTTTACATTTATTGTTTTGGCCTTGTTAAGGTCTTGTCTTGTTTGTAAAGGCTTTGTCATTCGTGCTTTGTGATTCTTGATTTATGAGGCCATTTTATCTGTTTGACATTGATTCTTGAGATCGTTATTTGCAATCATACTCCTTGACTTGAATCACTTGATTTGGAACTTCCTTGATCAACTTGTGCTCTTGACCAACATATCATAACTGTGTACATTCTTGTTTGACATATTGATTATAAGTCTAGCAATCGTCCCAAATTGATGATTCTTTATTAACATTGATGCTCTTTGTGGTGGGGAATATTAGAATCAACTACTTGAACATTGAATTGATTGACTTTGATAAGCTTGAGTAAGAGCATGTTTTTTTAATCCGACTTCGCTGGAATTGAGGCTGGCCAACACCGTCGGCTCAAAACCTGAAATCAACTGTTAAGCAATAAAACGATGAATATGGATTTAGTTCATTCATCTTGAGTTCGGTTTGCATTAAATCCTCCGGTTTCCCCCGGTTTTATGTATATATCAAATACCTATGATCAGTAGCTTTCAAGAATCTCCTTGACAGGTTTCCAGCTCAAAGCGTAGATTCTTCCTATACACAGATGTATTAGATTCCCATGCTTGCTATTCTCATTAACGGAACGTCACAAAGCAGACAACACGGTAAGAGTGAAATCAGATAGTTACTATCTTTCTGATTAATCTTCAATTCATTTACGGACCAAAATTGATATCCATATAATCACAAGCTTGAATTCATATAAAGAAAATCTGCAAGTCCCTACCAAGAGCTTTTTTAAAGTTGGCTCAAGCAGGAATTCCATCTTCACTGTGAATACTTAAGTATCACTCAGAATGTTCTGGCAAGATCTCAAGGATAAAGCTAGGACTCTTCGTTACAACCTGTGAACTTGTGGTGTCCAACAAAGATATTTTGACATTGTGTTCCTAATGAGATTTAAATAATTTGATCCTCATTTTGGCTTAGACTCTTTTTGTGCAGCTTTTGGTTTTAGTATTCGGAGGCTATCTTCAATATCAACAATCATCTTTGTGATTTTGATAGATTATGTATTGACCCGGTTTCTGCCTAAGGTGTAAGGAGGGCTTCTTTCTTTTCACCCTTTATCCATACATTTCTTTTTCATTCTTCAACCCCTTCAATGCTTACCAAGACGTCATTACTAACACCTTGTTGTGATTGTTCCAGTGTTAGCTCAATCTTAGTCGGCATTTTTCCCTTATACACATTCTTCTCCAATCATACCTAAGGACTGCTATTTCTAACTATGGAGTGTCCTTGGGTAGATCCCTCCGGTTCTGGTTGGATCGTAGGACTTATACCTAACCTAACCACCTTATGACTTCAGAATCGTCGTGAAATTAATAGGTTGTTGGGTATGAGATCGAACCATAAAACCATTTTCTGACATTGTTATTTTCAAATACTCCCCCTACACATGTGCTCCGAGATTCGAAATTGTTTAGCACATGAAGGAAAGAGTTGCACTTAGAGTCTTAAAGATCACATTCGTCTATAACATATTTTAATCACATTTTCTCCCCTTATTTTAAATAATAAAACACTTAGTATTTGAAATACCAATTGATTAAAATTTTGACATGAAAAATTCCATGGGGAGAAAAATTATACCACGATATAGCATGAATTCAGATTTTGATAGCTCTAGACAGAGTGAGATGCCTTAGTGAACAGTGTATATTAATAATTGACATTATAAGTTTCCACATTTTAATTTCACAGAATGTGTTTGGATACATAAAATTGACATTTATGAGATGTATCCGACACATTAAAAGGCTTTGTTTTAAAAAAGCTCCCCCTCAGAAATTGATTCACATAAAATGACATTCTACGAACTACAATTCTTTGAAAATTATTCGAGGAAGGGAGTGTTGAACACACAATTTTAACAAATACCACTTTTTATGGAAAAATACCACAAATTATATTGTAGACAATTTTGACATTGAAAGTTCTTTTTGAAAAATTGTGTTCAACGATTTTAAAAACATGATAGAAGACTTCTCTTCTATTTTAGAGTAAGCGCACTGAGGCGTACACTTCCCTGTGACATTCGAGACCGAGTTATGCACTGAAATGTACATAAGTCATGAGAAAAATTTAGAAATGACATGTTTTGAAAGCATTTGAAACTCCTGTTCGAACTTCATTTACACGCCCGTGTCGATGTTAATCAACATTTCTAGGTACGTAAATGTTATCGATTCCAAGAGACATGTCGAGAAGATTCTTTTTGGTATTTTTGAAAGTTTTCTGATTTTATATTTTGTTTTTCTAGGTTTTATATTTTTCTATTTTCTTTTTGTTGGTTTTATATTTTTGTATTTTCTTTTTCAAAAATTTGTATAAATAAAAAATAAAGAGAGAATAAAAATATTAACAAATTGATGTTTGATGGATCAAGCAGATTCAATTGCCAGAACCTCCAGTTCATCTGGAGTCAAACATCTCATACCGAGTCGTCTGACAAGATACTTAAACCTATCTTCAACTGGTTTTCAGTGTCCGACAAAGAATAATTCATAATACCCTTTCAACCTGTACCTTTATGATGTGTTATCTGACATCGATGTGCTTGGTACGAGGAATGCTGGACTGGATTGCACGAGATGAGCTATGGCTTGACTTTGAGTCAAATACTTAGGTTTTTTATCAAAGTGGAAGCCTATAATCTGTCGAGCTGAGTTCTCCAACCATCAGACTTGTGAGGCATCACGCAGATTTAAATGGTCAAATACTCGGCTTCTGCTGAAGACAATGAGGTGCAGTCATGCTTTTTTGGTTTGAACAGCTGTCGAACTTATCACACCCTAGAAATTTTATGCCACAGATCTATCTTTTGTGAATCGAGAAGTCCCGTGGTGATCCGAATCTAAAAAAGCGTTAGATCGATACCGGTGTTTGTCCTGTCGGATACCAGAGACCCATGTTAATGGAGTCTTTAAGGTACCGAAAGATCCGTTTAACCGCAGTGAGATGTTTCTCAGTCGGTTTCGCTTGATAGCGAGCACAATAACATGTTGCATGTACAATATCTGGTCTACTTGCTGTTAGGTACATGAGTGCTCCGACCATACTACGATATTTTGTTTGGTCGACCGGAGTACCACTCAAGTCAGCATCAAGGTGTTTTGTAGCCATTGGAGTACCAATGCTATCACATGAGGTCATACCATGCTTTTTAAGTATCTCTTGAGCATACTTAGCTTGGTTTATAAAGATACCACGAGGGGATTAGTGGATCTGAATTCCTAAAAAGAATTTTAGCTCCCCCATCATAGACATATCAAACTTGTTGTGCATTAGTTTTCCAAATCGTTTTGAAAGTTTTGGGTTCGTAGAACCAAAAATTATGTCATCAACGTAAATTTGCACAAGCAATATGTCTTCCCCATGTTTAGTTATGAACAGAGTTGGATCAATAGAACCTTTTGAGAATCCTTCGGATACCAGGAAGTTGGAGAGTTCATCATACACGCTCTTGGTGCTTGTTTGAGGACCATATATGCTTTCTTGAGACTGGTAAACTTTGTCTGGATAATATTGGGTCAACATATCCTCTGGTTGGTTTACTTACACTTTCTTCCTTAAGAAGTCCGTAAAGAAATGTTGTTATAAACGTCATTTTGGGCGGGAGAAGTACACATAAATGATTTGTTGATGCCAGCAATACGCATGATAGAACAACCGTACAGCTTCTAACCGAGCAACTAGTGCAAATGACTCTTCGAAATCAATTCCTTTTGGTGCAAATGACTTTTCGAGTGTTTGGATGGTCCTTTTACTTTATCCATCGGTTTCGAGATGATATGCCATACTCATGTCTAATTGAGTACCTAAAGCACTTTGTAATGATTGCCAGAATCTGGATGTGAAATGACTGTCACGATCCGAAATGATAGATATTGGCACTCTATGTCGGGAGACTATTTATTTGAAGTATAACCTTGTAAGGGTTTCCATACTATCTGTCTCCTCGGTTTTTTTATTGGGTAGGGATGAAAGTGTGGGATTTTGGTAAGGCGATCGACAATGACCCAGATTTTGTCATGTCCGTTTAATGTTTTGGGCAGTTTTTTTTTAGTTTTGTGATGAAAATCCATTTTTTGTGGATTTTTTTTTTTTATTTTTCTCTACCATTTCCATCATAGATCTCTGGTTGTACCAGTAATAGCCGGATGGCTTCTGACATTCTGCACTTTAATCTCTTGAGGGCATGTTAAACACTTGCCAACATTCTCAGCGTTGAATGCCTTCAATGTATTGTGCCGTCCAATAGAGTTTCTTTTGATCCTGATTCATTTTGCTCAGAACCCGAGAGCGTGTAGTGGAATATTTTGATTTATGGGTCTCATGTAAGATCAAGTCTCTCAGATTACCAAGAGGTGGTAACAGCTTTCAGGGGTCTTAATATAACGAAGTTCCATCAATGACGTCTTCAAATGCTTTATCCATTCTCGTAAGTTTTCAGCCTTGATGTTTTCTTCTTTGAGTGCTTCGGTTTGAGCTTTAAGAATTTGTGAAGGTAAGTTTAAATGAATGGTCATAACTAATGATCTAACTCGGAGTGGTTTGATTCGTTCCTTCCAGCTTAAGGCATTTGCTATAAACATTTTCTTTCCAGGATGATAACGAATCTCACAATCGTAATCTACGAGCAATTCTAGCCAACGGCGTTGTCTCATGTTCAACTCTTTCTGATCAAGGATGTGCTGAAGACTTTTATGATCAGTGACAATTGTTACATATTATTGGTGCCATACATGATAGTGTCTCCAAAAATTTTAAGAGCGATCACAATGCTACTAATCTAGAGGTAATGAGTGGTATAGTTTCTTCATGGGTTTGAGTTATTGTTTTTTTTTGGATGCATATGCAATAACTTTCTCTCTTTGCATTAACACCACTCCCAGACCTTGATGGGATGCATCACAATTGTTACCCATAAAGATTCACATAACAAGAGACATGATCCGGAGGTCGGGGAAGATTGAACAAATGTTTAGCCATATTATTTAGTAAGAGAAAGGAAAGATGTGTGTATTCTAGAGAGAGAAACACACACACCTTATTACAAGTAAAAGGAATCCTCTACCCCTCCATGGAAGTATGGAGGGGATATATATAAGTCTTGACTCTCTAAACTATCATAACTAGATAATTTAGGTCCCTGTGAGTCTTACCTATTTATACTAATGTAATTCTGTATTAGCGACTATTTTAAGGCTTTCCAATCTTCCCCAAATATGTGGGTATACAGACATTTTCACTTACAATGTTCCTAACAAGTACAAACACAACAAAATAAAATGACATCCAAGGCGCTTCCAATGCTGAAGATGACGTCTTTGTCTTCTAGTCTTGATACTTGTACTCCAGCTTGGATCTTCTTTGTCTTGACTTGTTCTGGAACCATTGTAGTATGCATGAGTTGGATTAACTTCCCCCAATTCATGCAGCATGTCTTTAAAAGCTTTCTTCATAGACTCCTTTTTGGCGAAGTTTCTGAATCAGCTTCCCCCAAACCAACATCCGTATCTTGAGCAGATTCTGAAACGTTGATGTAGCTTGAACGATCTTCTAACATTGACATTTAAAGTGCACAACGGAATTTAGTAGAAGAAACAGTCAACCACACCATCTAATACTGCTTCTATACTGTATCATGACATTCGGTCTTGATGATTATCCGTTTGGGGGAACATGCAAGAGATCAGCAACAATTTCTTCTCCACGGCTATAGAATACTTTAAAAACAACCATTACTAAGTGAAGTAGTATAGAATACTTCCCCCTGGGAAGTTGACCTGATAAAATCATAGTATCAACAGTACATGTATATCCACATGCATGTTTTTGAACTCATCGAAGCTTCATTGACGTGTGTAAGACCATTTACAGAGAAGTTTCTTGTCATAAGCAACAATCTTGAAAAAAGTTATGAAAGACATTGAAGTAACTTTGAAAGATTTTGCTGAGACTGTGAAGTATCATTGACATTCAGTAGCTTGAAATATCCGTGTGTGAGAGTTGCTGAATCCATCTCAACTTATACTCTATGGCTAACTTACCAACCTAGTTATTCTGACGGCTATTGGATGTGACCACTTGGTGAAGTAACCCGATATACCAAACTTGAAAATGAAGTAGAATTCCCCAAATTTGTTACTTAAGCTTGCACTGTTGTTGATTGAAGAACGGTGCAGAAGAAAGCCTCTAAGTACCCTATACACTCAACTAAGAGCCAAAATAAGTACAACACCTCTTGAGACCATCCACATCGGCATCTGCGTGTGACACTGAGCACTACAACGTAACTCCTTTAAGTGATAGCTATAACCCGTGAGTACTACAATGTAACTCCTTACATCGGGTATAACTAGATAATCCAAGTCTCAATCATAACTGTATACGTTCAAGCAAGTCATCAAACGATAGATTGGGTTTAAGGAAAGGGGTAGAAAATAGAAGGAAGTCTCGATGATGAAATAAGTAGACGCCTCCGTGAAACCCACTTCAAACTCAAATAAGGGATACCAAATAAACTTCGTGATCACTTGACATTAAAGTCCAAATTCCATAGCCGTTTTGACGTTTTAGTGAATCTTATTCGGATCATTTTTAGTGTAATGTATCTTGTTTGTTGTTGTTGTTGTTGTTCAATTGTCGTTAAACTAGGACGAATGGTATTTTGAATTGTCATTAACGAATCCACATTTGTCTAATTAAACTTGACGTGAAAGCATTTTATTCCCGGCTTAATCCAACAACTTATACTCGGCACACACTATCAAACAAAAATAGACTCGACCCAATGATTATAACATAGCCCAAGTTCATCACACATTTCGTAGCCCATTATTTTTGATAGAAACCAGACCACAATAAACCCACACCGCGTCCAAACACCAAATTGATTATAACATCCCCTAAATTTATTCTCACCGTAACCCTAATCATTTTTAATCAAGCAAGTAGTTATCACCTCTCCCTCATTTAATCTAATCGATAGATCTCAATTAATCTACTTCCATATCCAACGAAATCCTTCTTTCACTTATAATACCCATACACCAAACCTTGTTTTCTTCTCATATTAATCAAGTATATTACTTCATCCATAAAAGACTTAAACAACACGAGTGAGTAACTAAACCCGTTTTTGATCTATCTGCGCACATCAAAACAAAGAGAGTCGACTTCAAGGTCTCCATAAGGAGGTCTCAGGTAGGTTTGAATGTTGTTTTCTTAAGTTTTTCTTATATCGAAACAAAGATAGAATATAACAGATTTGTTATACTTCTTTCTTTAATTTTGTAAATTCATAGATCAATGAAGATGATGTGTTTGATCATGAAAAGGTTATGGGTTTTTATTAAACCATAATCAGAATTGAGATCCTTGTTCATCATATTTCGAGTCTTGTTGTGTTTGATTGGAGATGGAGATAGTATTGATTGTGACGATGGGATAGGATAGTTTGATGGATTTGTTGATTGTTGATGGTGATTGAGGCTGTTGAAATTGTTGTTGTTTATTGTTGTTATTTTTTTTGAAGTTTGATTGTTGTTATTCGAGTCTGACAATCGTTTCCATCTTTTTCTTCATTACTGTTTTTGGTTTGATTGTGACGCTGACTCAGTTGAGTTTTGACCGAGTCAACTCGGTAATAGCCGAGTTGACTCGGTTTATGTTATGGTTTAGCAAAACGCAACAATCTCAAGGCAAAACTCAACCAACCACAACACAAAACGCAACAATCTCAAGGCAAAACGCAAGATTTCAAAAAAAAATTGGCAGCATGACGTTTATATTTTTCTTGCAAAAGGTATTCAATCTTGGGACAAAACGCAACATCAAAACGCAACAGTTGTGAACCAAAACGCAATCTGTACTTTTCCTCAAAAACAGGATCTGAGTTTTGTCTTTTTGGTCAAAACGCAACCAAGAACAATAGTTAACCCAGATTTGATGCTTCAATACATTTGACTTTTAAGCACAAAAAAATGTAACCAGCTTGACAGTAACAAACAACAATAACAACCTGTTGATTTTTTTTTTCACAAAGAAAAAAAAACAAATTTTTTTTTTGTGAACAGTAACCGATATTTTATAGTGAACAGTTACATGAACTGTAAAGTTAAACACGTGGTCTATGAAACAGTAACTGAGACATGAACAAACAAACCATGATACAATACACCTGCGCTCTTATAGGTACCAATGTCACCTCCAATAAAGATTCACTAAAGAGACTATGATCGGAGTTCGGTGGAGGATTGATCAAATGTTTAGCCATATTATTTAGTGAGAGAAAGGAAAGATGTGTGTATTCTAGAGAGAGAAACACACACACCTTATTACAAGTAAAATGAATCCTCTACCCCTCCATGGAAGTATGGAAGGGATATATATAGGTCTTGACTCTCTAAACTATCATAACTATATAATTTAGGTCCCTGTGAGTCTTACCTATTTATACTAATGTAATTCTGTATTAGCCGACATATTTTAAGGCTAACAACAGTAAACAACAAAATCGTCGTTTCTTTCTGGTAATGCTAAGATTGGAGCTTCATAAAGCTTCTTCATGTGTTAGAATTGGAAAGCTCCGACTTCTTGACTCTTCTCTACCTCCAGAATACCTTCTTGTTTTTTTCTGGGTTAATTCAGTCAAAGACTTTTCAATCTTTGAAAAACCTTTGATGAATCTTCGGTAGTAGCCGGCAAGTCCTAAGAATTAACGTATTTCTGTGGGTGTAGTAGGAGATGTCTAATTCTTAACTGCTTCAATCTTGGCGGGGTCAGCATGAAGTCCTTGACTATCAATTAAGTGTCTATGAAATTGCACGATATGAATCCAGAAATCACATTTGGAGAATTTGGCATATAATTTCTCCTTTTTGAGTAATTCTAGGATTATTCTCAGATGATTTGCATGCTCTTCTTTGTTACCGTGAGTTAGATAAGAATATTCATAGATGAACACTATCACAAGTTTAGTCCAAGTATGGTTTACCACCACACGATTCCACTGAGATCCATGAATACAGCAGGTGCGTTAGTTAAACCAAATGGCATCACTTGAAATTCATAATGTCCGTATCTTGTTCTGAAAGCAGTCTTGGGAATATCTTCATCCCTGGACTCTGATGTTGATGAAAACTGGATCTCAAGTAGTCGATCTTGTACGTAAACACTCAACCTTGAAGTTGCTAAAATAAGTCATCAACCTGGGTAATGGGTAACGATTCTTTACGGGTAAGTTTTATTAACTCCAATATCGATACACATTCTGAAGATCCGTATTTATTTTTATCTTTCTTTTTGACAAACAAGACAGGAGCTCCCCAAGGCGAAGTACTTGGTCGGATAAAACCTCGATCTGATAACTCTTGAAGTTGGTTAGATAGTTCCTGCATTTCTGAAGGAGCTAATCTATAAGGTGCTCGGGCTACAAGTGCCGATCCTGGAATTAGATCGATTTGGAATTCTACTTGGCAAACGGGAGGAAGGCCAGGTAGATCTTCAAGAAAAACTTTTGGGAATTCTCTGACTACTGGGATATCTTCTAGTCTTTTCTCGTCTGACTTCTTTTCCATTACTTGGATTATGAAAACTTGACAACCTCAGGATATATATCTTTCGGTTTTTATATAGGATATGAGACTTAGTTGGGTTTTACATTGGTCACCTCGGATGATGAAAGTTTCACCGTTGATGGGGATGTGGACGACTTTCTCGTCACAGATAATTCTAGCATGATACTTAGATAGCCAATCCATACCAATGACGACATCGAAACTACCGAGTTTGATTGACATAAGATCAATTTCGAAAGGTTCAAGGTCAGGGTGCAACCCTGAATAACGGTGTTTGTGCTTACTAGGTTTCCGTCAGCCATTTTGATATTGTAAAAGGTATTTATTGTAATGGGTGAAATATTTAGCTTAGAGGCAAGAGATATAGATACGAAGCTTTTATCGGCTCTAGAATCAAATAATACTCTAGCTCGATGTTGGTTTAGAAGGAACATACCCGTGACTACATTCGGGTCTTGGTGAGCATTCCTATCCCTCAGCATGTAGGCTCTTCCCTGGGCATTGTTTTTGGTGGTCTTTCGGCACTGATTTGCATAATGCCCTTTCTCTCCATAGACATGACAAGTAACTGTCACTGGTAGCAGATTACTTCCAGTGGCTAGCCCTTTGTTTCTGCAGTTCTTGGTCAGATGGCCCGCCTTGTTGCAAGTATTACACTTGATAGTGCAATGTCCTATGTGATGCAGAGTGCATTTCTTACACAAGGGATGGTTTCTAGTATACCCATTGTTTTTAATTGGGGTGGCATCATAAGCCCTGAAGGTTTCCTATCTTCTGTTCTGTTGTGGTTGGTGATTATTGTAGCGGTTGTTGGTGTTGGTGTTACGGTAGTTGTTGTTGTTAAAAGTTCTTCTGTCGTCAAACTTTCGTTTGTGATCACTTGATACTTGCACCGGAGTGTGCTTTGTTACCTGATCCATTAGCCTTTGGGCTATGTTAATGGCTTCCTCTAGAGTTTGGGCTATCTTCTGTTCTGTTGTGGTTGGTGATTATTGTAGCGGTTGTTGGTGTTGGTGTTACGGTAGTTGTTGATCATTTTCTCAGAATCTGGCACCATAGTGGGACATAAGGTTGCCAATTCCTGGAATCTTCTCACATATGTCTTGAGATCATTCCCCTTCACAGTCAGATGGTAAAATTCGTCTTCCATCTTCTGGACCTCAGTTCGGGGACAGTACTTCTTTATCAAAAGCTTCTTGAATTCAACCCAGGTAATCTTGTAAGCTTCTTCTATCCCAATAGGTTGGGCAAAAGAATTCCACCAGGATAGAGCTTCTTCAGTTAAGGTACCATTAGCAAACTTCACCTTGCAGTCTTTGGTACTGTTGCTACGGGAAAACACTGATTCAATTAGCTCAAACCAGCGGATAAGACTAACAGCTCCTTCTGAACCTTTGAAATTGATAGGTTGGCAGCTCATGAACTCTTTGTAGCTACACTTTCTTGCTACATGAGCTTCTCTTTCTCCGGTGTTCCTATTGGTATTGTCAGCATTTGCCATTGTTGCAGCTTGTGCTTCCAGAGCTGCGGTAACACTGTCAGCAACTAGTTTCCTGATGGCAGCTTGAGTCATGGCTGGTGCTTCAGATGTTGATGTCCTTTTGGGAGGCATTCTATCAACATAAGACAACACGTAATAAGAATGATATCACAAGTCTTAAAATGCAATGCTTATTTTTGAACTTTAAGCATTTTTAACAATAGTGATATTGAAATCATAGATACTTATTTGATATGGATTCTAACAAGCATCTGATTTATTAGAAGTCACGGTATGATTCATAATGATGACGACGGAGATAATGATGCATATTATTAAAATTTCTCGTGTATCGTTATGGTAAGATTCATAATGATGAAGACGGAGATGTAATATAGGACACATGATGAATATAAAACGGGATCACCATTATATTATATCATGAACAACTTGCCTTTGTACTGTACATAGTCAAAATTTGACAAGTGTTGTTATTTATACCACACATCCCGTGGCTAGGTTAAAAGCTATAACTAGTATCTAATCTAGTAGTCCGATGGTCCTTCCTGGCTGTTCTTATGTTCATAGATTGCATTCAGAAGACTTTCCTTATCTGCTTGGTGACGAACCTGGATATCTTTGATGATTTGTTCTAGATTAGCAATCCTGAAGCGAGCCAGAGAAATCTTGCTGTTATTTCCCAATTGCTTTCTTTGGAGTTTAGCAATTTGAGCATGAGCCTTTTGGAGTTCAGCTTCTAGATTGTCAAAATCTTGTTGTATGATCACCCGGCCATTTCTGAGACCTTCTATTTTGTCTTCTATGTGCTCAATGCGGTCGAGAGAGAGTTCATCTAGGTGATTCAAAATTTCCTCAATTTGCTCCTCGTGACGTTCCAGACTTGTCTTACGAGAGCTTTCTCCTATCTCAAATGCTTGAGGTAGGGCAGAAGTAGAGGAGGATGATCGGTCATGACCTCGTTTCTTAAGTGGCAATAATTCCTCAGGAAGAAAGATAAGATTTTTGAGATTAAACAGTGGAGATAGTATTGAAGATAGAGGCACAATAGTTGGTGGTGGAATAGGTGATTCTTTAGCATAGTATGCGTGCATGACCTTCATATAGGGGTCATCATGAAAAAGTGAAAGAGTTGGTGAAGTTATTGGAACTTGAAGGTCCTGATAAACTGAATGGATCTTTGCAGCCTATAAAGGATGATAGCCAAGATGTATAAATACAAATGACTTTGTTGATAACAATGACTTGTATACAAAGTGTTATGCGGAAATCTTACAACAGAGTACTAAGAAGAACATTGAACAAGATAACAACTATTATTAAAAGTTTCTTGAGGGTCTACAGATTGCTAACTATGATATGTGATTTGCTAAACTTCTGTGTTCATGTATATTCAACACAACTCTAACTATGCCAAAGGTGATCCTTTTATATACTAAGGATAACCCTAAAAGGCTTACAAATCTTTTTCTAAAATATAATCTATAAATATCTTTTAATATCCTTCTCAACTGGTACTACTATCTTCTACTAACGGTACTAACTAACTAACAGTACTAACTATTTTGTACTGTCGGTACTAAGTATAACTGACAGTACTAACTATTTGTACTGTCGGTACTAAGTTAAGAAAACATTAATCCTAACAATCCTCCCTTAAACATGAATGTTAAACTATTTTAACTTCATGTTTCTTCAATCCTTTAAGAACTTGATAGTCCTTTAAGCTTCTTATTACGCACAGGAGGGTGTATCCAAACATTCTCTTCTTCATTTCTTAATTTGTACACTCTATACTTCTTTAGCAGCCTCCTCTGTCTTTTCAGTAATTCAGCAACATCTTTCAGATACTCAGGCAACATCTTGTTACATATAATCCAACTAAGTTGGCTTTGTAGTTTTGGCAAACTACCAGCCATTAAACGGATTTGATTTTCCTTTACTGTAGCAGTTTGCTCTGGGATAGATAACTCTTCATTCTAAGAATATGGTGAGTTAATTACCATACAGTTTTTGGTAAACTGTCAACCATCAACGGATTTGATTTGTCTTTACCAAATACCGTTTGTGTTTGGACTAGCCAATGCTTCATTGTCATAACATGGTGCATTGATAAACCATATAGTTTTTAGCAAACTATCAGCTATCAACAGATTTGAGTAGTCTTTACCAAGAACTGTTTTATCTCGGACTAGCTCAACTTTCACATGAAGCAGGTGAGTTTGAATTACACTTACAATTTTTGGTAAATTGTAAACCATAAACGGATTTGAGAAGTCTTTACCCCAAGCCGTTTGCTTGTGGACTAGCCAATTCTTATGCCTGTTAAGCATGGTGAATTGATAACCATTTGTTGTGTGGTGGTTAGCCAACACTCAATCCCTTCTCACTTCCATCAGTCTTATTCTTTAGATTCTAAATCAGCAAGTATCTTCTTGATAAATCTTATCAATTCCAAAGCCATTGTACTTTCTTCTTCAGACTCTAATTTTAGCTTTAACATTTGCACCACTATTTCCTTCTTTAAAGGATACTTCTTCTCTATTAGCATGTGAATGACTAATCCTTCTTCAGTCATCAAAGTGTGTACCCCTGAAGAACTGTGCAACTTCCAACTGATTACATTCCATTTATGCTGTGAGTTCCAAAACTCATCTTGTTCATCTGGATTGAACAAAACCATCAAATCTCCCCAAAGAACTCTTTCAAAACCTTCAGGCATCTCATCTTGGTATTTATCCATTACCAGTTGATACACAGCATTTAAATCTTCTCTATCAAATATGGACAATACTGTTGTCAAAGTACTAAAGTATCTCTTCTGTCCATTACTCCTAGTCACCACATTTAAATTAATATCCTCAATGGGTTCAGCTTGATCAGGTTGTGGTTTAGTTCCAAGACACTCTGTCTTCCATTCTTTGATAGGAAATTTTCTGTCAAGAATCTCATAGTCCACTTCTTTTTCTTCATCCTGAGCTATAGTTAAATATAACCTCAGTTCATCATTTTCCTTGTCACTATCATCCTCAGAAGTGTTTTGAATATATCTTCTTTTTCTTGACTTCATCTTCTTCCTAGTACCTAGTTTTCTTTTTCTGGTACCCTCTTCATCTTTTTCTTTCTTAACTTCTTCTTTTGATTCCTGCTTGATCTCTTCTCCTTTGGAGGAATCTTTCTTATTCATTCTCTTGATCAGTTTTTCATCAGCAACAGACCCAATAGCAATGAAATCTTCATCTGACCTCTTTATCTTTTCATACATTGCTTGTATGTCTTCAAACTTCTTACTTTTCAACTCAGAGTGTTTGAAGTTCCCTACATGCTTTAAGAAGGTCATCATCTGATTTCTTAATTGATTCTTGGTTGGAGGTCTGTTTCTTATGGCCTCTGATCTTTGTTGAGCAAGGAACTTTCTTTGAGCAGCAATTGTATCATGAAGGAACTTAGCTCTTTCTTCAATTGTGAACTGCTCTCTTTCTTGCTCTTGAAGCTTCTCTGCTAGAATTCTGTCTGCCTCAATTCTTGCTTTGATTTCATCAAAGTTTTTAATGAGAGCTTCATTTGTTGCTTCTTCTTCAGCCAATCTATTTTTCTCCTCTTCAGCTTCCCATTCTTCTTGAACTTTCCTTGCCAACTCTTCATCACTTTCAAGTTGCTTAAATTTCTTTACAGCTTGAGGAATATCATCATCTTCACTTTCAGATTCATCCTCCTCTTCAATCTTCTTCTTTCCTTTGTCTTTAGGATCAATCTTTGGAAGAGGTTTTAAAGTGAGAAGTGATCTTGTAGAAGTAGGCCTTGGTCTTTCAATTTCTTCAACTCTACACCTTTCTCTTTTTCTTTAGAAGTAGCTTTGGCTTTACTCATGTTGATGAGAAGTGTAGCTATTGTTTCATCATCACCAAATATCACAGATGTGGGTGTCAGAGTGGATGTTTGAGAAGTATTTTCTTCCTTAGATTGAGCTTCAGTACCTTCCATTTGCTCATCAGTACTAACTTTGTCTTCAGTACCTTCTCTTTGGTCTTTAGTACATTCAAAGATTTCTTCTTTTTCCTCATTATTTTCTTCAGTACTTACAACTTGATCATCAGCACCTTCAATTTGTTCATCAGTACTAACTTTAGAACCATCAGTACTAACTAATGGCTTATCAGTACTAACTTTTTCAAAGTCGGTACTAACTTTTTCAAGGTCGGTACTAACTTTTTCTTCAGTAACTAGTCTATTTTACCAACTCCTTGCTTCATCCACCTCTTCTTTTGTCCTCCCTTCACTTTGAGCATTGTCTGCTTCCATCTGATCAATGTTATCTTCAGGCATTACATCAAACATAGGATCTCTTTGAACTGATGATTCCCCTTTTTCAATCTTCCTCCCTTGTTTGGATACATTCTTTTTGTGCATCCTTTGCTTCTTTGAGGAGCTCTTCTTGGGGATTCTTTTCTGCAATGAGACAGTCTTTAGATATGCTTTGAAATGTTTGATGACAGGTTGAGCTTGCTTCTTGAGCTTTGTGATCTTTGCCTTCAAGAGTTTAATTTCCTTGGCTTGATCGGTAACCTGCTGACATAGAGAGATACAAAGATCATAGACATTTTGAAGAGTCATTTCATCCTCATTCCCTGAAAGGGATGTATCATTGGATGAATGATCTTCATGGTTCTCACCAGAAGGTTCTGGGATTGAATCAGGAATGGTAGGAGTGGGTGAAGGTTGTGGTGAAGGTCTGGGTGAAGGACTTGGGGAAGGGTCAGGTTGTTGCTCAAAAGGTACCTCACTAGGTTGAGCAGAAGTTGAGTCAGGCAGTGACTCATTTGGGACTTCACTAGTGGGAGCAGGGGAGGGTGATGGTTGTGCATCAGATAGTCTTTCTGAGGAAGCACCCTCAGCCTGAGTTGGTTGGACCAACATAGTATCAAACAAAGGTGTAACTTTGCCTGAGAAACGTTTGCCCTTCTTAATCATAAAAGAAAAAACTTTACTAGTTAAACTATTTACAGGAAAGTGATCTAAAGGTACAGTTATATTAGCTAATTTTCTACCTAAAAATATAGAAATAAAATGAGGATACATGACAAACTTCTTCTTAGCCTCTAGATGTCTAAGCATACCATCAAAAATTAATTTGGAAAAATTATACTTTTGATTAGTTGTTAAACAAATTACAGCTGTGGCAATATTTGTAGGAATTTGATCCCAAGAGGTACTTTTGGAACTTAAACAATGATTAATTGTGTGAAATAAAAACCTCCATTGGGGTGAAAACAATGCTTTATTAAATGTTAACACACTTAAATCCCCTTCATATCCCATAAGCTGAATAGCATTAAAGATAGCTTGATTTGGTAATGTGTCTATCCCATCAGCATCATCAAAAATAAGATCAGTTCGGATTGATGCCTCAGAGATAGACACAAACTTGCCAGCTACTTTGGCAGTTATGTGCCTAACATTGTTGATTGTTTTG
Source organism: Tanacetum coccineum (assembly GCA_026074375.1). Classification (NCBI taxonomy): domain Eukaryota; kingdom Viridiplantae; phylum Streptophyta; class Magnoliopsida; order Asterales; family Asteraceae; genus Tanacetum; species Tanacetum coccineum. Next base: position 20,207 of record BQNB010046618.1, read on the forward strand.
GACTTAGCAGACGTCCAAAACTGTTCAACGAATGTGGTCGAAACAACAGGACTTACAGTGAGCGCATGATAAATATAACTTCTCCGAAGAAAATCAATGACTTCATGAAACTCAACATTCCCTTCAGTCTTTTCCAAGTATGCGATCATGTTGTGCTTAGGACAGGACTCAAGAGCAGCCATGTTGCTTAGAAGAGAGAGATCGTCGGTAAGAGAGATTAGGGCTTGTAACGAAGTATGTCAGTTAGAGAGATTGCTTGAGTAAGTGTGCGATTGAGATGGATTCTTATAGGTTTTGGAGACCTAATTTTAAAGAAAACGTTCCAATTTACACTTTGTACCCTTGGCGGTATTTTTCTCCAATGACTCTTTAGCGGTACAAACTTTGCCCAGCGGTACTAACTTTGCATGGTCGGTACTAACTTTGTCCAAACAAAGAATGAACAATGTAAGTATCAGGAATGCTTCAGCACCATCAGTAACTCTTCTCAGTGACTCTCTAAATCTTCTTAAAGCGTTGACAAGCATTACTTCTAGTTAATATGTATCCATACAACATTAAAGAAAAAATGTAGACTGACCCATCTAACCATGACTCACTATTCAGGTGGCCGAACCAACCTCCCCTCACCATCAACACATACTAACCAAGTTTCCAATGGTATGCATCCCCTTTGTTGTCAAACATGACATAGACCCGTCTCTTGGTGGGTTGAACCACACCTGCAAATACTCTTTGGATGGTCTACATAATCTCATGTCTTCAAAATGCTTCACAAGAGAATTCTTACACTTAAAACGTGGTTTGTCCTTAGGTTTACGATTAGGTACAACACAGTTTCTTGGTCCAGTTGCTACCGGAAAGTGTGCGGACCACTTGTTGGTACGGTTAGCTATGCTTGCATGATGGTGATTGAATGTTGATGGGTAGAAAGGTGGAGCATAAGGTTTTAGGGGTTTCTTGGAACAAGTTTGATTTGCCATGGTGTGTTTTACCTCTTTTATCCACAGATGACCCATTCATATTGCCTCCCTTTAACCAATGTACCTTTGTACCAATGTAGCTTATGGATTTATCATCCCAATTGAAACAACCAAGAACTGAAATCGGCTAACATCAAATGCCTTGGTTAGTAGATCAGCTACATTGTCATTAGTGTGGATCTTAAGCACCTGTATGAGTTTCTTCTCATAAGCATCTCGTATGAAGTGGTGCCTAATAGCAATATGCTTTGTCTTCGAATGATATACTGGATTCTTTACAATGCAAATGGTGCTTTCATTATCAATGTAGATCTTTGTGTTCATGAAGTTGAACCCATAGTCTAACATTTGATTTTGAATCCATAAAACTTGCCCACAGCAGCTTGCAGCAGCAACATATTCGGCTTCTGTTGTAGAAGTGGCCACAATGGTTTGCTTTTTGCATTGCCAAGTAATGAGTCTTCTGCCAAGAAATTGACAACCTCCTATTGTGGATTTCCTGTCAAGATTTGCTCCAGCATAATCACTATCTGAGTAGGATTCCAAGTCAAATGAAGACTCTCTAGGATACCAAAGGCCCAGTTTGGGTTTGCCCTTTAGGTACCTAAAAATTCTTTTGACAGCACTTAAATGAGAGGTCTTTGGAGTGACTTGAAACCTAGAACAAGCACAGACTGCAAACATAATGTCAGGCCTAGAAGCAGTCACATACATTAAGGAGCCAATCATTGACCTATAGAGATGGACATCAACATCACTGGCTTCCTCATCTTTGACTAAAGGCTTCTGAGTCTCAATTGGTGTACTGGCAGTCTTAACACTTGCAAAGTCAAACTTCTTCAGGATTTCAGCAACATACTTATCCTGGCTAATAAATATACCATTTGGTTTCTGTTTGACTTGTAGGCCAAGAAAGAAAGTGAGCTCTCCCATTGAACTCATCTGAAATCTACTCTTCATCAATGCCTCAAACTCATCACACCAAGACTTCTTTGTAGACCCAAAGATGATATCATCCACATAGACTTGAACTAAAATGATATCATGTTTGTCCTTCTTTAGGAAGAGAGTTTTGTCAATTGTCCCTCTTCTGTATCCATTCTTCAACAAGAAAGTGGATAAAGTAGCATACCATGCTCTGGGAGCTTGATGTAACCCATACAGAGCTTTAACCACTTTGTAGACTTTCTCAGGATACTTAGGATCTAGGAAACCTGGTGGTTGAGACACATATACCTCTTCATCAATCTTGCCATAGAGAAAGGCACTTTTCACATCCATCTGATAGACTATAAAGCCCATATACGAGGCAAATGCTAAAAAGATCCTTATGGCTTCAAGCCTAGCCACAGGAGCAAAAACTTTTAGACAGTATCTATCAATTTTCTTGCGTAGTTTTATACTGGTCACTATTTAATAGTATATATGTTTTTTGAAGTTTTTTTATTTACAATTTAACCTATGATAAGGGTTCCTGATATAGGCTGATATCTTTCCTATTTAGATAGGGACTTTTGACTAACTCCTAGAACGTCAAAAAGGGATATATATATTTATCTTTTTAGAATTTTCCATGTTAAAATAAATACATCTTTTTGCACAGGATCCTTCATACTAACGTTAATTAGTTTTTATGTATATTATCATTTACATTAGTTTGTTTATTTCATGACTCTCTTTTAATCTCAACATTCTTTTGTTGTCTTAAAATTTTATGTTTTTTCCTCTTTATGCGTTATTGTTAAGAGATTCATGTCTCTTTTATTTTAATATACAGCAGCATTTTTTTCGATACCGGGATCGTGGAAAGACTTGTTAATGCCAATATTTAGCGTAGTGGGGGCGTCAAATCGCGTGGTTAGGGGGCGGGGGAAGGAAACTGTGTGGAGTTTAATGAGGTGGAAGAGATGTTGTAGGGGATCGTAATGTGAAATGTTGGTTTTAGGCACTGCAGTGGTGCGAGAATGGTTTACTGATTGGGTATTTTTGATCTGGTTTTGGTTGGAAGGGTACCGCTCACATTTATAATTATTTGTATAAAATGCTTATGGTTTTGAAGTATGGTTTGTGTAGTTAAATTTTAATTTTATATTATCTTTAATGTATATGTAACCTCACTCCCTTATGGGTAGTTTGTAGTTTCAAAAGTTAATTCTTAATTCGTTGGACTTAATTAAGGCCGGGGGAGTTTTTATTCACTTTTTTATTTGTAAGTTGTTAGATTGTGGTATGTAGTTTTTGCGAATTTATTGAGTTTTTGGGAGTACACTTTAGTGTTGGTTATGATGGTGTATTTGCGGAGTTGGGTGGGGAGCGGTAGGCTTTAGAGACTACAGAGTCATTGTAAGGAGTATGGGCGGGGTTTGAGAAGTAGGCGAGATGTGGGTGGGTATGGGTAGGGAATTTATTGTACAGTTCTTAAGGATAGCGCTTTTTGGTTTCCGGGTCTGTTTTGAGGGTGTTTTGGCGGGATCTGGGGGTTCGGTTGTGTTTGATGGGTGGGCGTATGGAATGGAGTTTTTTGGGAGATAGGGGAGTTGTGTGGGGGGTTGTTATGGGGGTAATAGAATTTGGTTGGTTTGTTGAAAATTTTTGAATCGTTGGGCTGTTGAGTTTACGAGCGTGATTTTTGGGTTTTGAATGATATGTTTACTCATGGTTGATTGGCTGTATGCACTGTTGTATAGGGGTTAGTGAATTTCTTACTCAATTTTGAGGGCCTGTGTTCTGGGTGTGCTATGCAGATGATTGTTCTTCGGTGTTTGTGCGTTTAGAGTTTCAATTTCTCGTTTTGTTGTCTTAGGGTATAATATACCTTACTCTTAATTCTCAGTTTTTTTCTGTCTAATTCTATCAGTTTGATTTTTAACTGAGATAGTAATAATGTGTATAGAGAAAATCCTGCTATTTTTCTAGAGCCCGGGATGTAGTATATGTATTTATTTAAAAATAATATTTTGTGGTTTAGAAGGCGGGGGGAATTTAGTTTTGTAACCTTCATATTTATTGGTTTGTGGTTGTTTAGCCATGCGTAGGAGGAATGTGGGCTTCGGTAGTTTTCATAAGGGATTGCTTGGTTACTTTGTGAGTTGCATGGTGATGGTCGGCGGTGGTGGTTTTGGAGCGTACGTTATGCACTGGTTTGAGATTTCTGTGGTTGCTTTCGTATAGTGGTAGTGTGTGCTATACGTTATGCCATCAGCGTGTTATTAATCTCATTGATTGACATTATTGTTGCGCTTGTGGAATTCTTAACTACTTTTTCTTTATTTTGCTTTTGTTATTTTGTTTTCACATTATTTATGTGGTTCGTTTTCTTTCGACGATTTCATATGGAACGTAAACTCTTTGGAGGCTAGTGGTACTGGCTTTGTAAGGGCGTGATGACTGGGGAAGATTGATCATGTGTTTTGTTGGGCAGGGGTTCTTGTCTCTTATTTGATTGGGGTGTCGCTTGGATTAATAGTAGTAGGTCGTATGAGAGTTGTTGGAGGAAATGGTTGGAGGTGGAATCGTTTTTGGTTGTGTGTGTGTGGACGTAAGGCGACCGTTCATTTGGGGTTGGGGTGTTATGGGTCGAGATTTCTACTAATATCCGAATGTAAATCTGATGGTTGATTTGATCAATACATGTTTTTTTATAATATTATTTATTATTTAGTCAGGAATAAGGGGTATTTAGGGGGGTTACTTAGGTGATAATATGCCCTAGGAAATTTTTAATCTTGGCTGTTGGGGATGGTGGGGTTTGGTTTTTGGGATCCTGTGTGTAGGTTGTGTTGTAGAGTGGAATCATTTAATAGCATGCGTTTACGTTTTTTATTTTGGCATCATCTTGTGCTATATCTGTAATTGTATTTGACGTAATATTCTATAATCTTTTGCTTTTATTTATCCATCTTTATAATTTTTTTATTATCACGATCTTACCTTACTTAATTAACTATTATTTTAGGGGGGCTTGATTATTTTTATCCTCTTAGATTATCTTTTATTTTATTAGACATTTTTAGGAGTTCGATTTCTTATAAATTTAATTAAAATGTTAACATTTATATTCAGAATATATATAATTATATATTTTTATAAGTAAACTATCGTTTGTCTAAATATGTATTTTAAAGATTCCATATCCTATTTGTTTTAGTATATCGATTTTCTCTTTGGTGTTCTATCCTTCATATAATACCTTGGACTATTTTTAAATATTTCTTTCCATTTTTATTCGAACTTTGCTTTCGTAGGTATTAATTTTCAATAAATCATTGAGGGGGTGGCGGGATAGAATTTTATTAATTATATTGCAAATAATGAAACCTATATACCCAGGACATAGACGGCTTTGAATGATTTAGGTTTTTAATTTTGTCGTTTTGTTTGGATACGGCATGTGGATGTTAATACTTATGTATTCGGATTTGACTTTTCTGTGGTGTTTATGTTCGTTGAGGTTGGGGAACACCTGGGGGAGGTTAACTGTGGTTTATTTGGTGGCTTATGTTGGTATCGGAAGGGGATGTGTACGCATTGGGTAGGGGGGTTTTGGTGGTCGGGTGTAAGTTTATATCTTTTGGGGTGGGGAGGGGTCTGCGAGTGCTGAGGCTATGCGGCTCATCTGGTACTGTGTTAGGGTGCGGTGGGGGTGTCTATTCTAGAAAGCGGGTTCATGATGGGGATAAGGTTATATGGTGGGTGGATTGTTTCTTTAGGATGGCATTTTGATGGTTTTTTTGGGGTTGGTTGCTATCTCATGGTGGTTTCGATTATCGGAGCTTCGGGGTTTTGTTACACTGGGGACCTAGGGGGGTGCGTTCTTTGGTTGGTGAGTGTGGATTGAGTTTAAGGAAGTTGGGGATAGTAGGGTGTATTATGTTGCGGCGGGTGTTGTTCGTGGACACTGGGTTGGTGATAGTGTATGTCTATTGATATTCATTTTTTTAGTATTTAATGTAAACTAGAATCTCCAGTCTGCAATATTTTTTTTAAGGAGGGGCTTCTGGTTTTTCTGATTGTGGTTTCACGTCTATAGATCAGTAAGGGTTTAGGCGTTTTTAAATGATAACTTAATGGTGTTGTCTTATTTTATATCATATAATGCCGTACTTTTTAGAACTTGGGTTCCTCTTTTCAAACTGTCGTTTTCGAGTTTTTAAATCAAGCTAGTACTATATTAGTCAATATTTTGATATCTATTATAAGTTTTGTTAGCGTTCTAAATGATACAAAAGGCTGTTTTTATATATCGTAAATAGGAGATATTTATTCTCTGTTTGTTCGTTAGGGCGGGTTCCGTAGTAGTCTTTTAATGGACGTCTTTAATAATCTCTATGGTTAATTTTTTACATTTTTCTTTGTTAATTCTTGACTTTAGATAAACTTACTTTCTTTTAGAAACAAAGTCCTTTTTTTATTAATCTTATTTGCTCTTGTCATTTATCTGATTTGGTATTTTGTTTTGTAGACTCTAGTTTTTGTGTTTAAGTGTCTTTTTTTGGTGTCCTTATATGATACTATAGTAACATTGATTTTGGTACTTTATGTTAATATTTCTTAGCTGTTTCTTCCTAATTAATTTGTTAGTATTAATGGAATTTAAACTGGGGTGTCCTGTAAGGAGCGATCTTCAATTAGATATTACGGTTTATTTATGATATACTAGCAAATATTCGGCATATTCTATTTTTATTAGAGCCTATTTTATAGTGTATTTTTCAGTTTGAACTTGATGTTGATTTTTAGGTAAGAAAATAATGGATCTTTCGTTTTTTGTTTTATCCGAGTTGTATTCTTGGTTCATTTAAAAGTTTGATTTTCCATTGAATTTTTTCTACTTTACTTTTGATAATTATGGTTCTTCCGTAAACCTATAATTTTATGAATTCAATTTTTGTTAGGACTACTTATTTTATCTTTCCGTTTTCATTTTATGAATTCTTACTGGTGCGTCCAGACACATCATTATTTTTCTTGTGTCCAACTCATTTTTTTCTTTATTCAGTATGTTTTATGTTATTCGTAGGGATTCTTAGTCTTAGCAATCTTGTTTTTACCTTAAACATTAAGAAGTTTATAATGGATGTGGTGGCTCCTATAGTCTATTACTTCTCTCTGCTTTGTAATCGCTTCCGTTTTGTATAAGACTTTTTCTTTAAGGGGTTGCTAAATGATTTTATGCTTTAATCTACTATTTGGATAAATGAGAATCAAGGATTGCTTTAATTATTTTATGCTCGTATCTAATTTATATGGTGTTAAACAATGTTATATAGTACTTCTTTCAGTACAACTTATAATGGCCTCATACTGGGGCTTATCTGTATAATTTTTGACCCTTGTATGATAAGGGGCTAAGGAGTTGATTTAACTGATTGGAAAAGATCATCACTTCTAATTAAATTTTTCATTTGAATTGTTAGACTTTATTCTTTGCTTGATTTTTACTTTTTGTTACAATATTAAATTAAATGGTATACTCTGCTTGTTTCTTTTAGTGATTGACTGCTTTTGTTACATATATACATTATGGGGGTCCATGGGTAGTCTTGGAGTTTAAAAATTAATTCATTTACCTGAAAGGTGCCTGTATTTTTTCTAGTGCGTGCTGTAAAATTCTTGTGATCAGGGTTTTTATCATCGTCTTTCTAAGTTTTCTTTTTATTATAGGTCTGATTCTGGGGGTTACCTGGTTGTCTATCGAGCTAGGCTTAGTTTGTGAATGCTTAAAGCTTCTTAAGTTTTAATAATGCTAGGTATGTTTATGGGGAAGGCGTTTAACTATCTATTCCCTTTTACAATATATGTGTATTATAGTGAATAAACTATTTTGTGGCTTTAGGTTTAGGGGATTAGTGTCAATTTATACCTATAATATTTCCAAAAGCGTTTGGATTTGATTCTGACGGTTGTAATCCGTTATTTGTATATTGTTTACAATTGATATGACGTTTCATTATTTCGTTTTGATTTGTGTGTTGGGCTTGATGCTTTCCTTAAGTAAATTGATCTGTCTTATTTCCATTCATTTTAGTGTACAAAGCAAATTTTTTAGTTTTTATGAATGTCATAACTGATGTTGACCTATTCCACTATTATTTACTATATGTTATTTTAGTAGTTCTTTTAATATAATTACATTTTCAATTCGACTTTTTTTTTCAATAAATAATTTCTATTAAATTTATAGGGATTATAATTTAGTTATACTGAAATCCTAATTGTCAGTACCAACACAGAGTTGGGTTTAACATTAAACTAACTAACATTATATAACTTATCTTAAAATTACTAATTCTTACCAAAGGGTGCTTACTGTCTTATAAAATCTTGACTGTCGTACCTATGGATTCATTGTATTGATGCACATTTCTCAAGGAACCACATTTATTTATATTATTTTCTTTACGGGAAGAAAATTTATTTTTCTTACTAGGGCGCTAAAGTTCTGTTTTATTTATTTCAAGGTAAATATTAAAGCCGTAGTGATGCATTAGTTTATATACTCTTGTGCTTTTTGTTTATTATCAGGTTGACTACATGTAATTATGAGGGGCCTTTTTTTGTCAGGTAATTAATGGATGTATGTGGGTTTTCACAACACTCGGGGCGTGTATATCTTTTTGATAATTCTATGGTGGGACTATATGGGGTTATTACACTGGGGGGATTTTTTTATCGTTATATTGGTATTGAAGGGGAGGCTTTCAAGATTAACTAATTTCTGATCAGGGAGTTCGTAACTTCAGTGATTAAATCACATTTTTTTACGAAATCTTAGTCAATTTCTCGAAGCAAGACTTTTTTACTATTGATGCGGAGGGTAAGCTCTACTCATAGAGTTTGTGTGCGATTAGAGATGGATTCTTATAGGTTTAGGAGACCTAATTTTTAAAGAAAGACGTTCTCCAATGTACACTTTGTACCATTGGCGGGATTTTTCTCTAAGTCTTCTTTAGTAGTACAAACTTTGCCAGCGGTATTATCTTTGCTATGGTCGTACCTATCTTTGTCCAAACAAGATGAACTATATGTAATGTATCAAGCATGCTTCAGACACCATCAGTAACTCTTCTCAGTGACTCTCCTAAATCTTCGTAAAGCGTGACATGATCACGTCTAGTTAATATGTATCCATACACAAAAATTTCATACCAACTATACAACTATACAACACTAACTAGTTGCTAATATTTCTACTATTAGTAGTACTTACTTCTAGGGATAGTTTAAAAGCATACTACATCTCTAATCTGAAATTGTTTGCTTGAGATGCATACTTCCCTTGTCAATAACCATACTCACCAATTTACCTGGCACACTTCGCTCCATTGTTACGCATCTCCTTTGTTGTCAAACATGAACATAGACTCGTCTCTTGTGGGTTTCGAACCACACGGCATATATCTTTGGATGGTCTACATTCAAATCTCCATTTGTCTTCAAAATGCTTTCACAAGGAATTCTTAATCTGATCCAAGCTCGAAAACAACTTGAGCAATCTTCTTACTCTTGAACAACGGCCAACTCTTTCTGGTAATGCAAACATGAGATTTCCACCAAACTGCTTCAGAAGTCGTAAAGTTCACAAACGTATACCCGACATTCAGACAATGCTTAACATCAGTTGGTAGAAAGGTGGAGCATAAGGGTTTAGGGGTTTCTTGGAACAAGTTTGATTTGCCATGGTGTGTTTTACCTCTTTCATCCACAGATGACCCACTAAAAGTACGGTAAAAAAAATTAGTTCACGTTGAGTAGTGTTCATAATTAGATGTGTGTGAGTGTTTTGGGGTGAAACTATGCGTGTGAGAGAGATGATATGTTCAGGAGATGAGAGGTTTTATAGACAATACTTCATATTGCCTCCCTTTAACCAATGTAGCTTATGGATTTATCATCACTAATTTGAAACAAACCAAGAACTGAAATCAGCTAACATCAAATGCCTTGGTTAGTAGATCAGCTACATTGTCATTAGTGTGGATCTTAAGCACCTGTATGAGTTTCTTCTCATAAGCATCTCGTATGAAGTGGTGCCTAATAGCAATATGCTTTGTCTTCGAATGATATACTGGATTCTTTACAATGCAAATGGTGCTTTCATTATCAATGTAGATCTTTGTGTTCATGAAGTTGAACCCATAGTCTAACATTTGATTTTGAATCCATAAAACTTGCCCACAGCTGCCATTGCAGCAGCTACATATTCGGCTTCTGTAGTAGAAGTGGCCACAATGGTTTGCTTTTTGCATTGCCAAGTAATGAGTCTCCTGCCAAGAAATTGACAACCTCCTGTTGTGGATTTCCTGTCAAGATTTTCTCCAGCATAATCACTAATATGGTAGGATTCCAATGTCAAATGAAGACACTATTAGGATACCAAAGGCCCTGTTTGTTTTGCCCTCTTTTGGTTCCTAAAGATTCTTTTGGACAAACACTTAAATGAGTGAGGTTCTTTGGTGTGACTTGAAACCTAGAACAAGCACAGACTGCAAAAACTAATGTCAGGCCTAGACGCAGTCACATACTATTAAGGAGCCAACATTGACCTATAGAGATGACATCAACATCACTTGCTTCCTATCCTTTGACTAAGGGCTTCTTGAGTCTTAATTGGTTGTTGTACTGGCAAGTCTTCACACTTGCAAAGTCAAACTTATTCAGACTTTTCGGAACATTCTTATCATGGTAATAAATATTACCATCTAGTTTCTGTTTGACTTGTTAAGGCCAGAATGAAAGTGAGCTCTTCCCATTGAACTCATCTGAAATCTATCTCTGCATCATGCCCTCAAAACTCATCACACCATAGACTTCTTTGTAGACCAAAGATGATATCATCCTCATAGTACTTGAACTAAAATGATATCATGTTTGTTCATTCTTTAGGAGAGAGTTTTGTCATTGTCCCTCTTTTGTATCCATTCTTTCAACAAGAAAGTGGATAAAGTATCATACCATGCTCTGGGAGCTGATGTAAACCATTACAGAGCTTTTAACCCTCTCTTTGTAGGACTTTCTCAGGATACTTAGTTCTAGGAACCTGGTGGTTGAGTCTCTTATACCCTTCATCAATCTTGCCATAGAGAAAGGCACTTTTCAAATCCAGCTGATAGGACTATAAAGCCCAATATACGAGGCAAATGCGTAAAAAGATCCTTAGTGCGTCAAGCTAGCCACAAGAGAAAAAGCCTCATCATATTTATTCACTTCCTCTTGCCTGTGTCCCTGAGCAACCAATCTAGCTTTGTTCCTGACAACCACTCCTCTTTCATCCTTCTTATTTCGGTACACCCACTTTGTACCGATAGCCTTTTTCCCATAAGGCAAATCTACTAGGATCCAAACTTTTTGAATCTCAAACTGCAACAATTCTTCTTGCATAGCATCAACCCAGCTTTTATCTTCAAGAGCTTCTGAAATCTTCTTGGGTTCATGTTGAGATAGAAAACAAGCAAATAAACAATGATGAAAGTCCTTATGATTGTTTCTCCTTTGCTTTTGAACATAACTAACAAAAGCATGAGCTTCAGAACTTTTATTTACTTTGCTTCTTGTTTGTACTGCTGATGTTGGATCTCTAGATTATGTGCTGAGGATGAGAGGGATTTATTCTTTGATGTGGGAATTAGGACTAACTTTCTCAAAAACTGTTTCCAAATTTGTGAAGTCAGCCTCTGCACCCTCATCATCATATGAGAATGTGTAAGATACCATCAGTAGGATCTTCATGGGAATATCCTCAAGTTGGAGGTATTTTAGAGTCATCTCTTGGGAATGGTGTGTTAGAAAGAGATAGGTCCCTTATTAGGTACTGCCGTACTAACTGGATATGCTAACAGTATGAACAAGGTTAAGTACCGCTCGCTTTAGTGTTGTGCTAACTGTACTAAAATTGGAGTACTGCTAGACTTAGCAGCTCCTGCCTGGTAACCAAGTGTTCTTAGGTTCTTTGTTCAAGATCTTCAAGAGAGCTTCAGCTTCCTCATTAGCTGCCTTTTCTTGCCTTTGAAGTCTTGCAAGATCATCCAAAAAGACTTGTTCTTCATCTCTTGGACTCCTTTGTATATCTGATTTTGACGCGATGTGTTTGTGGAAGAATGGAATGCAATATTGGAAGTTCAAAGCAGTCTTGATCAGATTCATTCTCGTTTTTCAGAATCCCCTGCATCAAATTTTGTTTTCTTTTGTGCCTGGATTTTTGGTTGATTCTTGTTGACTGCTTGAAGGTTTAGCTTGATTCTCTGATCTACAGAATGATAGTTAATGAATCAGTCAAAATAATCAATGGTCAAATAGTAAAGTTGGTCCTTTTACTGCAACGTGGGTTTGTTCTCTAAGAAGTTTATGTGCAGGTTTATTTCAACTCTTTTGGTTTCTTTATTTGTATACTCTAAAAGCCGTTGCTTTGTTATAGAATACCAACCAAAAATCCCTCATCATATTTTCCAGCAAACTTGCCCAAGTGGTCTATGGTGTTCAAGATGGTCACATGGCACCAAAAGGTATTATATAACTTATAATTGGTGTCTTACCAGTTAATTTTTCATAAGGTGTATTATTATGAGGCTTGGCTTAACTTATACACTGTTTTAGAACATAACATGCGAGTACTAAACTTGCTTGCAGCCCAATAAGTGTTAGGTAAAATGTATCATGACAAGCTTGGTACACATGCTGCTCAATAAGGGTATGTTCTTTCTTATCAGCATACTCCATTTTTGTTGTGGAAGTGCTGGCTTTGGTGTATTCCATCTTGTTCCCTTTTAACCCAACAGAATTTTTTCAATAATTTCCCTGTTTTTTAAATTATGTTCCATTTATCACATCTATAGTGTTAACCTTTTGATGTCAGGTGGTTCTCTTTTTGTCTTTATAATAGTCATGATGGATTGCACTAGGGTTTTTCCGTATGTTATGTTATTTGGGTACTTTGTTTTCATGCTTTTTGCTTCTGGAGTAAGTTACAAGTGGGTTCGTTGGGTGGTGACTCCTGTCTGAATGGTGGTCTTTCTAGGCAATTTGTTGTAGTTGTAGGGTGTGGGCGTTATTGTGCTAACAGTTAGTGCCTTATCTATGTATGCTGTGTGGGGCGGGCCTTTGGACTTGCATCCTCAAGTGGGGCGGGTGTGTTTTGCGGGGGTGGGTTTCCGCGGTACTTGGGGTCCCGGGACTTATGGAGGTCGGAGGGGTGGGTATGGTTCTGGTCACCATTTCCGGCAGGTGGAATGGGGCAGGGGGTAGTGGTGGGGGATGGAGCGTGAGTGGGGTCGTGGGGGAGGGGGGGGGGGTAGGGGGGTGGTGTGGGTGGGGCGGCGGATACGGGGGGGGATCGTGAGGTGTTGCGTTGTGGTGGGGGGGGTTGGTGGAGGGTGGGGGGTGGTGGGGGGTGTGGTGGGGGCGGGTGGGGGGTGTTTGTGGGATGGGTGGTGGGGGGGCGTGTGTGCGGGGGGTGATGTGTGGGGGGTGGGTGGGTGGGGCGTGGGGTGGGGTGTGTTAAGTGTTAGAGGGGTGCAGAGGGGGTGTGAGGGGGAAGGGGTGGGGGAAGAGTGGTGGGTGGGTGTGGGGGGGGTGAAGGGGGGGGGGTGGTGGGGGTGGGGGGGTGAGTGGGGTGTGGGTTGGGGGGTGTAGGGGGGAGCGGGGTGTGGGGTGCACGGTATTGTGTGGGGAGGGGGGGAGGGTGGGGGGGGGGGGGGAGTGGTAGGGGGGGGGTGGAGGTGTGTGGGGGTGTGGAGGGTGGGGGGTGTGGGGGGGGACTAAGGGGGGGGGTGGAGGGGACGAGGGGCGTGGCGTGGGAAGAGATGGGGGGGGCGGGGCGGGGGGGCGAGTGTCATGGAGAGGGTGGCGCGTCGAGTGTGTGTGGGGAAGTGGGGTGTAGGCTGGGTGGGAGGGGGGTGGGGGGGTGGGGAGGGGTGGTGTGGGTGGGGGTGGGAGGTGAAGCGGGTTGTAAATGTTGGGATGGGTTTAGTTTGGGGGGGGTGGGGTGGGGGTAAGGGGGGGAGGGCTGAGGGGGAGAGGGTGAGGGGGAATGGATAGTAGTGGGAGCGGGGTGGTGTGAGGAGGGGGGATGGGTGGGATGGTGGTGAGTGGGGGGGGGGGGTGTGGGAGGTGCGGGGGTGCGGGTGGGGGTGCTAGGTGGTGTGGAGGAGTTGTGGTTGTGGTGGCGGCAGGGGGAGGGGAGGGTGAGGGAGTGGACTGTGTGGGGGAGGTGGGTGTAGGGGGGGGGGGGTGTGGTGTGGGGGGGTGAGGGGGAGTGGTGGGGTGTCGGGTCGTTCGGGGTGCGGGGGGTATGAGGTGCGACGAGGAGGGGTGATGGTTAAGGGGGTTTAGTTTGGATTTTTCTTCTATTTAGATTTATGATTAGAATAGATTAGTTTGTTTGTTTGTCATTTTAGTTTTCGTAGTCTTGTTATAGATTTTATTTTTTATAGTTCTTGTTTTTTTAGTTTAGATTTTTTTGATTTGTTTTTTTTATTTCTTTAGATTTTTTTTTTATTAAATTAGTGAATTTTAGTCTTAGTTAGATTTTTTTTGCTTTTTTTTTTTTTTTTTTTTAGTTTTAGTTTTAGCTTTTAGAGCTAGTTTTAGATTAGTTCTTGTTTTTTTTATTTTTTTTATTTCTTATTTTTTTCTTTTTAGGATTTTCTTTTTTTCTGTATTTCCTTTTCCATAGTTTATTTATTTTCTCTCTCTTTTTTCTTGTTCTCTTTTTAGTTTTTTTTAGATTTCATCAGTTGTAGCCTTTGCAATTAAACAAGCCAAACCTCCTAAAGGAACAATGTTCTCTAAATTGAAACTGTACATATTGTTTTGTCTGGGGACTTTAAGTAATATTTGATTTTCATCAGGTAACTTAAAATCAGGAGACAAAACAAGACATTCAGTGTCAGTAAACAGAACCTTGTTCTTTTTGTCACACATAGCATTTGTGACACAGAAAGAGATTGAAATGTGAAGTTCTTTACGAAGCTTACCTCCTCAAAAGTCTAACTTACCAGTTTTTATATTCCTTTTCCAGTTAAGATTGCCTTTTTACTACTCCAAAGGCAACAGGGCCACCATTAAAGTCTTGAAAGTCAGCAAGGTAAGCCTTGTTCCCTGTCATGTGCCTGGAACATCCACTATCAATAATTCCTTTATTCTTTAGAGTTCTTGTGGATTATCCTACACATTTAAAAGAAAGAGAATTGACTATCATTAGGGACCCAAGCCTGTTTGGGATTGAGTTGCTAGTGGATCTTTGAAAGTTGACATCATTTCTTAGACTAGGTCCTACCATTGTATTTGGAGAGTTATCTTATTGTTTGTATACTGGTGTTCTCCATTTAAAAACCTGCTGAGGACTTAACAGCAGTGTCCCATTTTCCCCCAACAGTACTAACTTCTTTTACCTTAGCAGTATAAATAAAACTTTTTTGGTTTGAAAAAATTTGTTTCTTTTCGTACTGTTGTTCTTTTAAAAGGCATTGGATGGACTGGTGAATGAGTTTTGTAAAAAACATTTGCTGGTCTAACACCATTCACAATGGGCTTAACAGTATTAACTCTTTCAGAGCAGTGCTTGTTAGGTACTGTACTCTGTCGGTTACATTTTTGTCTAGCAGTCTAAAATTGTTAGTACTGCTAGCTTTAGCAGGGATTAACTGGATTATACCAGTTCTTGTTTGTACTGCTAAAGGTTCAAATTGATTTGTTTATTTACCTTTGTTACATTTGTTCCATGTTGGTTTCCTCTCCTTGTTACATTACCCATTAGACATTTTTGTTTGTTATAGTTCAACTTGTTTAGCCAATTTTACATATAATAACAATTCTCTTATTAAATGACCTAAAACTATATGACAAAACATGCTCTTTCAGTAAACCCATGCCCCAACTCTTTGTTGTTAACCTTAGGTTTTTGACTATGTGTAGACTGATTATTTAACATTTTCCCTAGGGTTGTTTTACTTGCTTGTTAGCAAAACTAGGTGTATCAAGTCCTTTAGTTTGTACAGACACATACTCATCATCACTATCTGATTCATACTCCTCAATGATAGGAGCATCAGACCAAACCTTAGGTTGAACTTCTATATTTGATTCATTGACAACTGGTTCAGACACTAATTCAGAAGTTTCTGTACTAATGTTAGAGTCACAGGTATCAAGTTCAGTTGTTTGAGATTCAGATTCACTTGGTTGAGTCTTTTCTGGACCATATGTATATTGTGAGTCATCTATTTCAATATCAGGTCCAGAGGGCATATAATTCCCTGTCATGGGTGGGGGTACTGCTTGCATTTCACATGTTTTAACAAGCCTTTTATGCAAAGGTGGATTTTCAAAATCACTTTTATTGCTCTTAAAGACACTTTGCAAAACTTCATTTTCATAACTCAAAATCCCACTATATCTGTAATCACCATACCCGAGCCCAAATTTATCAGAGGCACTCATATGATAATTTATAATTTTACCAAGATTTTTTGAAGAATGATTCCATTTGTTTACTATTACTTCTAAATCATCTTTTTCTTTTTGAGCTTTAGCCAACAATGTCTTATGGTATGTTAGAACATCTGTTTTATCATCTAAATCTATTTTCATAAATTTGATTTTTTGTTCATACCAAAGTTGACCTTGTTGATGGGCAACTAACTGTGCTTCAACTTTCTTAAGACCTTGAGTATAAGCCTTTATTTCTACGCTAGCATCACTAAGTTGCTCTCTCTGAGCATCATATAGTCTTTTAAGGTTAGCATAAGACTCTTTACACTCATTTGAACAGGAGAGTACCTGTGTGTCTGATCCTGAGCTGTTGCTAGCCATGAAAGCATAATTTTCAACATCTTCTGAATGAGTTATCCAGTCAACACTTTCTCCATCAACTGTCACCAATGCTTTAGACTCTTCTTTCTTTTCAGTTCTGCTCCCATCTCTATTTCCAGTATTCCATCCATCCCTCCTCCTGTTATCTTCCTTTGTTCTACACTCTCTTGCAAAATGCCCTGTTTTGTGGCAGTTGTAGCATTCCACTTTGGTTTTATCAAAACCAACAGGTTCTTTTGCATCAAACTGTAGCTTTCTACCAGTTTTCTTGTAGAACTTCTTTATTCTCATGGAGATCATTGCCACTTGCCATTTTAAGTCCATTTCTTCAAGGTCATATTCATCAACCTGGTCTAAGTCCTCATGATCCAGTTGAGGACAACTAGATTAACTTGCAAGCAATGAATATGATGATGTTTGTTCATGCTTTGAATGTTGACCAGAAGTATTGGAAACACCATAATCGGTACTAACATCATTAGTACTGCTGGTGTTTTCAGAAACAAATGCTACATTTTGCAAGTTGGAAGATGATGCAGTAGAGCCTTTTATATCATTTTCAAAGACTCTTAGATTGTTGTACAAGTCATCAAAACTGAGACTGTCCATACCTGGTTTGTTCCTCATAATTAAGGAAACTGTTAACAAGCAGAAGGTAGGAGAATCATAGAATTTTGATTTGCATCTTAGTAGATACACCTGCTCATGAATCTCTACCTGACTTGAGGAAGACTTTGGAATCTCTCATATCCTTTGAGACTATCCTCTGTGTTGGATTCAATGAATCTTCCAACTGTTGCTTCAGATGTACTTCTGCTTTCTTTTTAGATTATCATTTCCACCAAAATCTTGATTTGATGGCTTTCCATATTTCTTTTGCATCAGTCTCATATGAACTTTAGCTAGATGATTTTGTATGGCCCATTTGCAAGTGTACTAGCTTTTCTTTCTCTTTCTTGGCCATATTTCTTCTGCTGTTTTTGGAGGGCAAATTTTAAGTTGTCCTAATGTTAGAGTTGTGACTGACACAGGACCATTCCCATTTTGGATAAAACCTCCCAAATTGGTAGTCTGTATGAGGCCAAATAGTGTTCCCATCTTCATAGCCCCATATCATTATTCTCCCTTTTGAGAATAGCAGCTTGGATGGTTGAGACTGTCTGCGGAGTTTGGTTGTTGTCGTTGTTGGTGTTTGTTGTGTTGCTGGTGGAGGTGTTGGGTGGTGAGATTTCATCTTGTGTTCAACATGTTTAGTTTTGTTGGTTGGAGATGAATAACTGGTTTTTAATGTTATTCTTGTTCAGAGTTTTAAAGTCTGATACCACTGAGGTCCTCTAAAATGAAAGGAACTTTGCAGCCTATAACGATGATAGCAAGATGTTATATAATACAACAGACTCTGTAGAAACAGATATGACTATGAAATACTATGTTGTTAATGCGGAATCTTAACACAGGTTATAGAAGAACAAATGACAAGAATAGCCAATTTATTAAGTGTTTTGGGATTACAGATTGCTAACTATGATATTGTATATGTTTTGCTAAGTTGTGTATTTGTTTGTAAATTCTTATATTCGTTCTTTTCTAACTATGGCAAAGGTGATCTTTTATATGCTAAAGGATAACCTAATAGGCTTAACATATCTTTTTCTAAAATATCTCATAAAATATCTTTTTAATATCTTTTAATCTTTTCAAACGGTATAACTCACTTTCTTAACTGGTTACTAACTAACTAACAGTACTTAAATATTTGTACTGTCGGTATAAGTATAATGGACAGTACTAACTATTTGTATGTCGGTACTAAGTTAAGAACACATTAATCCTAACAGATTCTATAATCAAATCAGATATAGCGATTATCATTATCAATCTTCTATTCAACGTCCCGCCCCATTACAAGACTTGCAAAACTTAGATTATACACTAATCCGTGTGTTAAACAGAATGTGACGGGCTTTGTTACATAGCTATTATTCATATCAATCATCATATTCAAAGTCCGCTATACAAGCTTGTAATACTTAGCTTCATACATAATTCCATGTAACAAAAACATTATAACGCGTCTTCGTTGTAATACAATATAGTATAAAAGCTAAGAAGAAAATAATGTCCTCTAGAGACCATTGTTTATTTCCAATGCCTGAGAACGAAGTGAGACATTGCGCAATCTACAATGTCTAATGAGTAGAATGAGACCATTGTGCAACCCACAATGTCTTAAAAATATTCTGGTATTTATATAATAACTCTTATATAAATAAAGCGTACGATATACGCGAAGGGAATGCAAGGCATTATCATTATATATATATCATTATAAATATGTATGTCACGTCAAGCACTTAATGCAACGAATGAAAGCACATTAGAAGTAGCATGTAAGCACTTTGAAAACTGTATGATGTGATGGCAAATGTTTGGTGAAACGGTTAATAGTTTCGGGTAAAATATGCAACTAGTTCTCTATAACCAAGAGCTATGATACAATCTTTGTAACACCCCAAAATTATGACAACGCAGCGGCAATACCACATGGGGTGCTACTTCTTAATAACAGCGCGTTAAGATACAAGAGAACGGAATAAACCCCTTAAACAACAAAGTGTTTTGTAAAAACTCTCCGTTGATTTTTGAAATCAAAATAATAGCTTGTCCCATAATTGCTATCAACATGAAAAACTTGAATGTAACAAGCCTCCAATGACATCATCAATACTTCCCAGGCTTAAATCACCTGAGAAAAACATGCTTAAAAGTGTCAACCATTAACGTTGGTGAGTTCATTAGATTAGTTTAAATTATGACTGTAAGTTCAAGTGTGTGTGTATTTGTCCACTGTATCATCACTCTTAGTACAGGTAAAAATCTAAAGATTTATAAAGAATGCATGACATATTTTATGTCACAAAAAGTACCAATTGATCCCAATGATGTATAAAGAAATGCATGACCAAATTTAACTGTCAACCAAAATGTTTCCAGTATGTTATTTGTCGGGGGGCCCTGTTAGTCCCAATGTGATCCGAAATGTTATAAACGTTCGTTCCCAGTTGAAGCTAGTTCACCCGAGGGGTTGTCAATCGAATAGATCTATTTTCTTCATCGTGGGACATTCCGGTATAATGTTCTTTATTGGTATAGCTAATCACCCGCAAGGGATCCCTCACTCGGAATAGACTCTATTTCAGTAACATTCGCGTCACCCTAACCGTGATTTGTATTAGTTCATGTCGCTATTGGTTAAAAACGACGTAGACTGTATGTACCCAACCGGGCAGTGATTTAAAGAATATGTTCCCCTCATGGGTGTTCCCTCAGAACACAGGGGCTATGTTATAGACAAATAATGGTTTCTCCGACATGGGTGTTCCCTCCAAGAACACCGGGCAGTAAGTTTGTTGGCCGCAGGCGGCCAATCAAATCGTTTAATCCGACAATCATTTCAAATGTTAAAGTCTGCATTTGTGGACCAAAAATAAAGTCCAATAATGCTATCCATAGCGAGCTTGGTAAATGAGTAGGTAAACCAATTTAGTAAACAATCCTTGTTAATGCCATTTGTAAACAAGCAATTGTTCTCACCCAAAAAATATGTAAAACGAGTAAAAACAGGGGAGCTATAACTCACCTTGATCAAGAGACGATCAAATCAATCTAAATAAATCACAACGAATCTGCAACGATTCGGCTTACTCGACCTATAAATTATGTCGTATTTAATACACGTATTAAATCAGTTCAACGATACGTACATGTAACGACGAATCATAATAGTTTACTATGTATACATACAGAGATACATGTGAGAGGAATTACTTGGGTCTCATTAAAACTTAACCCTTAGTATTTTTATGTATATATACTATTTTCCGTCCAATATAACTTATCTCTAATATTTAAAGAAAGTTACTATTTTTAGACCTTCTGTTTTTAGAATCGAGTAATGATCTTAAATATAATTAATTGAAATAATAGATCAACCGACCTTTAGTTTTGACCCGCTATGTCTTAATTTTAAAACAGACAATCCTCGCGGCAAAGTAAAATGTCATTACGAACAACTTTCGTGTTCGCCGGAAGGCCGAGTACGAACTCGAAAGAGCTCAAATCGTTTTATTAAATTTAATAAATCTGCCATTTTTAATATAGATTAAAATTAACCTTATTTTGGTACTAAAGTGTTATATTTCAATTTGTTCCAGTTTCTTTGTTATTGGAGTTAATAGTCCCGTTTTATATCAAAAAACGTTTTCCGTCAAAATATAATTTGTTATATTTTGTAAACCAAAGTCTAACTTTTCAAAGTCTCGAACTCCGAATCCTACGTTTTATTTTCTGGCCGTCAAAATGACCCGTTGACAAACTCGCGCCAAAATCCATTTTTAGTCAAAAAAACCCATCTACTATTGCTTATAGATTAATTATTAATCCGTTTTAAATATTAATGGCACATTTTACTTAGACGTCGCAAGTCTTCATTAGGATTTTTCTTACACGTTATACATTTTATCGATAATATAAACGAAATAATCGAATGCTTTTAAATTAAACGCACCCTTTTTCGGTGTCAACACAATCAAACGCACGCGTTTCGGTGTCACAATAACAAACGCACCCATTTCCGTTGCAAACCAAACCCGACCAAACAACCCGACGCCCCGGCTGTCCCCGGCTGTTTCGCAGCCAAACACACGCACCCGACCCGGCTGATGGACAGCCAAACGCACCCTTGTGCGTGGCTGTTAAGCCAAACGCACCCTTGGGCTGTTTTGACAGCCAAACGCACCCTTGTGCGTTTCTGTCTAAACCAAACACACCCCTAGTTGTTCTCTACTAAGCCAAACGGACCCTAGTGCGAGATAGAAAAACCAAACGCACCCCTTGGTGCCACATAACAACCAAACGCAGCCTCTTTGCTGCTGACCCGGATCCCAAACGCACCTAATTCCGTGCTATAACAAACCAAACGCACCTGCTGCGTTTTAACAACCAACCCGAACGCACCCTATGCTGGTGGAAACCAGCCAAACGCACCCTATGGCTGTGAGACAACAACCCAACGCACCCTTTGTGCTAACAGCTAAACCAAACGCACCCTCGTCGGGTGGCTGCCACCCGAAACAAACGCACCCTAACCCATCTACAACAGTCAAACGCACCCTAGTCTGATCTTAATAAACCACGCGCACCCTTTTCTTGTTTCTATACAAAACCAACGCACCCTCGAGGTGTTGTGAACCCACAAACCAAACGAACACCCCTCTTGCTTTTATAACCCAACTCGAACGCCCCTTTTTCGGGTGGGCTGCCACCGAAACGGACACCCTTGCGGGTGGGCTGTCACCGAGACAAACACCCTTGTGGTGTTTTTACCCGGACCCAAACGCACCATGCCGGTGTAAAACCCGAACCCACCCCTTTTGTTGTTGTTTATCAGCCGGAACAGCCACCACCATCGTGGTGGTTTTCACCACCGAAACAAACACGCCCTTCGTGGCGGCTGAGCCAAACCCACGCACCCTTGAGGTGGTCTGGTGGTAGCGGCAGTGAGGTGGTGGTGGCGGGCTGATGATGATGATGACAATAATAATAGTGGCGGCTGCGGTGGGTGGTGGAGGCGCGTGGTGATGATGAATGGATAGATCGGAAGGTTAGGAGTATTTTTGGTCTTCGCCGGAATACTCGCCGGAAAACTTTTCCGGCGGCGGCAGCATGGTGGCCGGCGGCGGCTGGTGGCTGCCGGAATTCATGAGGGAGAGAGAGATTAGTGATGAGTATGTGTGTGTGTATAAGAGATGAAATGAAATGAAATGAAGAAAATATATATAAATTATATATATATATAAATATATAAAAGTTATAAAACATATGTGGCAAGTCCCAATAAGTTCGGGGTTTACTTTGTAAATATTTCCAAGGGGCCAAAAGTGTAACATTTGAGTAACTTTTATAAATATTGGTTCGGGACTCATTTGGACTAGTTAACGGTCGATTCAATACACGAAACTTGCGCCATTGTTTTCCAAATCATTTTTCTGATAAAAATAAGTATTTTCTTGATGGTATTTCATAAATATTTTTAGAACATTTATAAAAATATCCGTTATTTATTTAGTGAACCGGTTACGTCTCGTCCGAAATAGAAAAAATAAAAATAAATTTCTAACCCTTATATTCGCGTTATCAACAAACGTTTTCGAATAAAATGATGACTAAATTTACTAAATATTTTTATTTAATAAAACTGTTAATTAAATATAATTTAATTATTTTCTCGTTTCTAAATCTTGCGAGGGCATTTCAGTCACTTTCTGATTGTTTTCGGGTCTCGGTCAAAACTAAAAAGTTGTCCGGAATGTCGTTTTATATCAAATTGCTTTAGAGTCCGAATCGTGAAAACGTGATTTAGCTGGTCGTTTTTGATAAGTCAGCTTAAAAATAAATAAATTTTATAAACGACAAACATGTAATAATAAATATGATTTATTATTTAAATATGTTCCGAAAATTGACGGTTGTTATACCTAAGGCATAGATCTAGATATCAGTCTTTCATAGTTTTTCATAGCTTCAAGGTTGTAAAC
>BQNB010046619.1:0-43592 GCA_026074375.1 Tanacetum coccineum
CATGATTGATTGTTTGTGTTATGATAAACTTTAGATCGGTACAATGATTAGTGATTGTATGTTAAAAGTGATGATTGTTTGTTGATAAATGTGACATGTTGTTTGTTTGTGATTTGGTTTGGTTTAATTAAGTTTGCGGAATGCAATACACAAGTCTCAGTTAGGAAATCTAGACAAGTCTCAGTCAAGAAATTCAGACAAATCTCAATGTTGAGGATTAGACAAAACTCAGTGAGGTGTCCTAGACAAAACGCAGTCAAAAAGTCTTAGACAAAACGCAATGAAGAAATTTTTTTTGCCAGAAATTCTTTCCACCAAAACGCAATAATGGTCTTCAACTTGGGACAAAACGCAGGGTACAAAACGCAGTGAGTAGGAGACAAAACGCAGTGAAATGTCTTAGGCAAAACGCAATCAACCCTTGAGACAAAACGCAATCAAGGTTATAATTGGGCAGAGTTTCTCTTAGTCAAAACGCAATGAGGGTCTTCAACTTGAGACAAAACGCAATACACAAAACGCAACCTGCAGTGTTAACCAAAACGCAATACACAAAACGCAACTGACAAAACGCAACTGCTGTACTACACTAGAAGACAAACCGCAGTGTACTATTCTCTGACAAAACGCAGAGACAAAACGCAACTAAGAAATCGCCAGTGAGACAAAACGCAGTCAAGAAAAATACGAACTTTTTCACCTAAAAACACCTAAAAATCACCCTTTTGAACGTTTTTGCTTGGTTTCTTTTGCACAACTTGATCCTAGAAGGCTATTACAACATTAAAAACACTAACTTTAACACCACAAACGTGAGAATCAAAGAGTGCCAAGAAAAAGACCATAAACCTTCAAAAACCAAACTTTTGATCTAAACTAACCAAGAAAACGCACACACAATCTATCTAATCATCCCATGGGCTCTGATACCAATTGTAGGATATTGGTTATCACAATACAAGCTTAGGAATGATGGGTTGGCCGAATTTGTAGAGAGAGAAAGTGACTAGTTCTAGTGAGAGAAACACCTTATAGTGTGTAAGATAAATTGAACAACCAACCCTTCCCATGGCTAGAAAGGGTGTTTAAATACATGAGTTTTATGCCCCTAAGTGGGCTATGGTGTGGGCTAACATGTGGGTAAAGACCCGGCCCAACACCATAAGTCATACGCTTACGATTCAACTACGAACTATGCTATTCTAGACAGTACACGGGGTGACCGAGTCTTTTTCTTAAACCTAACAGAGACGATGGATTTTTTTTTGAAGAAAAAGAAAGAAAAGGGCTTAATCTTCAAGGTTGATTTCGAGAAGACTTGTGATTGTATCAATTACAGATTCTTACTTTGGCATTACAAGAAGAATAGGTTTTGGGAATAAGTGGATTAAATGGGTGAATACGTGTCTTAGGTCGTCATCTATGTCCATTCTAGTTAACGGATCTCCTTCGGAGAAATTTGGACTAGAGCGGGAAGTTAGACAAGGGGATTCGTTGTCCCTTTTTTTATTTATATTGGCGGCGGAGGGTCTAAATGCGATTGTATCTAAGGCGGTGGAGAAAGGCATTTTTAGAGGTGTTGTGGTTGGGGATAACAATGTCATGGTGTCTCATCTCCAATATGCGGATGATACGATATTCTTTGGAGAGTGGGATAAAGAGAATGCTAAATCGCTAATGTGTATTCTCAAGTGCTTTGAAGAAGTGTCCGGGCTAAAAGTTAATTACAACAAATTAGACCTAAACTGATCAGACAACCAAAGTTTACTAAAATCTATTTTGTCAATCTAATGGAATGTGATTATCTGTTAATAAGGAAAAACTCACATAGGCAAGAAGAGTATATCCTAGAAAAGTCAAAGTCTAGGGATAATATGAAGACAACTGGAATGAATGATGACTCAGAAACTAGGGAATGTTTGAGTTTATAAGAAAAGAAATCTGGTTTTGTATGTGGGAGTTTCAACCATATAATCAAAGACTATGATTTTCATGACAAGAAAATAGTAGAAAAAGCAGTGTTGAATAATAAGGGAAGGGTTACTGGTCAAAGGGAAATTAGACCAGTATGGAACAATGCTCGAGTTGCTAAACCACTAAATAAATTTAATCACCCACATACATAAAGGAATTTTGTTCCAACAACAGTTGTAACAAAGTCAGGACAAGTACCAGTTAATGCTGCTAAGCAAAGATCTCCATGAGCAGCGGCATCAATTAGTATTGCCAGGCCTGTTAATACTGCATGCATAAATCAAAAAGTGAAATGATGCATTTACCCAAAAACATATTCCTATTTTAAAGCACATTCACCAGTAAGAAGGGCTTTTAACCAAAAATCAGCAGCTAAAACCAATAATCTTAATGAAAAAGTTAAAACTGCTAGAGTTAACAATGTAACTACTGCTGTGCCAAAAGCAGTAGTTAGTGCTGCTGTGGGAAATGGGGAAAATGCTATAAAGTCCTCAGCATGCTGGATTTGGAGGACCAAACAGGGAAATGTTATGACCATACCTCCAAAGATAGTAGGATTATTAGATGTTTAAAGATTTGAACTATGTTTTGGGGGAAAAATTTTTCTATATGGCAGACTCAAGTCAGTGTAATGGGCTTGGGTCCCCAAAAAGAAACTAATCTTTATTTTGAGTGTAGGGTAATCCACAATATACTTTACAGGATCAAGGGATTTTTAACAGTGGATGCTCCAGGCATATGACAGGAAACAAGTCCTTTCTTATAGATTATTAAGAGGTTGATGGTGGATTTGTTGCATTTACAGGAAGTCCTAAAGGAGGTAAAATTACTAGAAAAGGTAAAATTAGGACTAGGAAATTAGACTTTGAAGATGTATACTTTGTAAAGGAACTTAAGTTTAACCTTTTCTCTGTCTCACAAATGTGTGATAAGAAAACAGTGTTCTTTTCACTAAGACTGAATGTCTTGTTCTATCTCCTAACTTTAAGCTACTTGATGAAAGTCAAGTATTGCTTAAAGTTCCTAGACAGAACAACATGTACAGTTTTGATCTAAAGAATGTTGTTCCTTCAGGAGGTTTAACTTGTTTATTTGCAAAGGCTATAATAGATGAGTCTAATTTATGGCATATGAGTCTTGATCATATAAACTTTAAAACTATGAACAAACTTGTGAGGAGAAACCTTGTTAGAGGTTTGCCTTTAAAGCTCTTTGAAAATGACCATACTTGTGTTTGTTGCTTGTCAGGAGATGGGATAGCAGCACAAAGCTTCTTGTAAGACCAAGCTTGTGAGCTCTATCAGCCAACCCTTCAAATGTTGCATATGAACTTATTTGGGCCAACATCTGTAAGGAGTATCAATCACAAGACACATTGCCTTATTGTCACTGATGACTATAGTAGGTTTAGTTGGGTTTTCTTTTTGGCCACTAAGGATGAGACTAGTGGGATCCTTAAAACTTTTATTACTGGCATAGAAAACTAAATAAATCATAAGGATAAAATCATCAAATGTGACAATGGAACTGAGTTTAAGAATAATGACATGAATCAGTTCTGTGGGGTGAAAGGTGATTAAAGGTTTGAGTTTAGTGGTTGCCAGAACTCCACAACAAAATAGAGTTGCTGAAAGAAAGAATAGGACACTAATAGAGGCAGCTAGGACTATGCTAGCAGATTCATTATTACCTACTACATTTTGGGCTGAAGCAGTTAGTACTGCTTGTTATGTTCAGAATAAGTGTTTTAGAACCAAGCTCACAACAGACACTTACGAAATTTATTACATGGTTATTAGAACCACCTCAGTATAGTTTTTTGAGGACCTTTTTTGGTGTCTTGTGAATATTCTTAATTCTTAGGATCCCTAGGAAATTTGATGAGAAGGCTGTGAGGGGTTCTTTGTTGGATTATTCTATAAATAGTAAGGCCTTATAGGTATATAAACACTAGTACTAGGAAGTAGAGGAGAACTGCACATTTAAATTTCTTGAAAACAAACCTAATGTTGTAGGGAAGTGGCTACAGATTTGCTTCTTTGATATTGATTTTACTAACTAAACTGTATGTATTATGAGCCTGGTTAGTGCGAGGAATCAAACTAATAGAATGGCAGGTATCAAGGATATGTAGATAGATGCAGTACCTACTCAACAAACATATTTCTGCTACAGTAATTTATGATAGGGGGGGGGGTTTTCCACAGGAACTCAAAAGAGCAGTTGTTGATGATGCTGGTAAAAAGACTAATGAAGAACCAGCAAATAAGGGTGAAAGAAATGGTCAAGGAAAGAATGAGGAGTTCAAATAAATTATAATATGACTAGAACTTAGTGAAGGATTTATAGAGCTGAATTGGATAATTTGCTTGTTCAACAGAAGAAAGATTATGCTAACAGCACTAACAGAGATAGTACTATTAGTCCATCTGTTAGTACTGATGGGCAAAATTTTACTAATGCTGATGATCTTCCTCTCATACCTGATTTAGAGGATACTGGTATCTTTAGTGGTGCATATGATGATGAAGATGTAGGTGCAGGAGAAGGCTGTTGACCTTAACAACTTGGAAACCACCATGAATGTCAGTCCTATTCCCACAACCAGAATTCACAAGGATCATCCTAAAGACCAGATCATTGTGGAGAATAAAGAGGTATACTGCGCTCAAACAAGGAGGATGACAATAAGATCTTTGAAGATACTTACTTATGGTCAGTTACATCAAAAAGGGCAGAGGAGAAGAATCATCTCTCAAAATAATCAAAACTGATTAATCTTACTGTTTTCTCTCATAATAGAACCAAGAAGGTGACACAAGCTTGACACGATTCCAAGCTGGATAGATGGCAATGCAAGATGAGTTGCTAGAGTTTAGTATGCAGAGGTTTATAGATTCGTTGATTTACCCAAAGGCAAGGCATGCCATGGAACATAATGAGGTCTCTCTAGAAACTAGAAGAATGAGGAGGAATGTATTTTAGTAACAAGGCAAGACTGGTTGCACAAGTGATTATACCCAAGAAGATAAGAAGTGATTATGATGATGGTTTTTGCTCATGTTGAAAGGATTGAAGCAATCAGGTTATTTTGGCAATATGCAATCATTTATGGGGTTTATTGTTGTTAAGATGGATGTGAAGAGTTGCCTTTTTATATGCTACTATTGAAGAGGAGGTGTATGTGTGCCAACCTCCTGTCTTTGAAGATTCATAATTTCTTAACAAAGTTTATAAGGTAGAAAAAGCTTTATATGGTCTACATCAAGCTCCTAGAGCCTGGTATGAGACCTTGTCAACCTACCTATTGTAAAATGGATACAGAAGAGGCACTTTAGATAAAACTTTGTTCATCAAGAAGGACAGAGGTGATATCCTGTTAGTACAAGTGTATGTTAATGATATCATCTTTAGGTCTACAAAGAAGTCTTTATGTGTTGAATTTGAGCAAATGATGCACAAGAGATTCCAGATGAGTTCTATGAGGGAGCTAACTTTCTTCTTAGGGTTGCAAGTTATGTAGAAAGATGATGGAATCTTCATCAGCCAAGACAAGTATGTGGCTGATATATTGAAGAAGTTTGATTTTGTCACTGTAAAGACAACAAGCACTGCAATTGAGACTAAAAAACATTGCTCAAGGATGAAGAAGCTGAGGATGTGGATGTTCACTTATACAGATCAATTATTGAATCATTGATGTACTTAACAGCTTCTAGGCCTGACATAATGTTTGATGTTTGTGCTTGTGCAAGGTTCCAAGTTACTCCTAAAGTCCCACATCTTCATGCTGTGAAGGGGATCTTTAGATACTTAAAAGGTCAACCCAAATTGGGCCTTTGGTATCCTAGGGATTCACCATTTTATTTTGGAAGCTTATTCTAATAGTGATTATGCTGGAGCTAGTCTTGACAGGAAATCCACAACAGAAGGTTGTCAATTTCTTGGCAAAGATTGATTTCATGGCAGGTAAAAAGCAAAATACTATTGTTGCCAACTCAAAAACTGAAGTAGAATATGTTGCTGCTACTAATTGTTGTGGGCAGGTGTTATGGATCCAAAATCAAATGCTTGATTATGGGTTCAACTTTATGAACACCAAGATTTACATTGATAATGAAAGCACAATTTGTATTGTGAAAAATCCAGTGTTTCATTCTAAAACCAAGCACATTAAGATTAGGCACCATTTCATCAGAGATTCTTATGAGAAGAAGTTGATTTAAGTGATCAAGATTTCACACAGACCCAATGGTTGTACGATCTTTTCACAAAAGGCTTTTAATGTTTAGCAAGTTAACTTTATGATTGCTAGCATTAGATTACTTAATCTCTAAAAGTATTGTTCGGGGGAGGATTAATTAAGGATTGGATGAAGGGTGATGTATCATTAAGCAAAAGTGGGTGAAGGGTCAGGAAATCAACTGTATACCCAACACATATCCATAAAGTATCACTATTCTATCTTTGAAAAACCAATCATTGTTCTATCACAATCTTAACCCAAAAAAAGACCCACAAACCTAGGAAAGCCTAAAGGACCACTAAGATATCTCAGTCTAGTGGACCTATTCACCTTGTTGCAGATGAGACTGTCATTAAGGAGTGGGAAGACAGAATGGAAAGGGTTGCCACTACTGCTTCTAGCTTAGAAGCAGAGCGAGACAGTGGTAACATAAATAGGACCCAATCCATGGCAACACTAATGAGTTTTTTTCCTCATAGGTAGGAAAGATTTAGGTAGTGGTCCTAGGTGCCAAGATACCATATTGAGGGGTGCAAAAGCTCAAATTAGATTTGAGGCTGCATCTAAAACAGTCCAATGATCCACCTCTCTCAAGAGTTAACACACTTGGAAGTGGAGAGGACAGTATGAAACTAAAGGAATTGATAGAATTTTGTACCAAAATTGTCTGAAAAGATGTGTGAATGGAAAACATATAGAGTGAATTGGTGAGAAAAAGAAATGAGAGATATTATGAGATTAAAAATAGAAAGAGAGCTTGTGAGAATCAAAATTGATGATGGAAATGATTTTTGGAAAGAAATTGGGGTTAATACTGGTGTATTAAAGTTAATGCTGCTCAGCTTAAACTTAATGTTGCTAAGCTTAAGTTAATGCTGTTAGGCTTAATTTACTACTGCCCGTATTAGTTTATGCTGCTAGGCATACACTTACTGCTGTTAGGCATAAGTTAATGCTGCCAGGCATAACTTACTACTGCCGAGTTAGTTAATACTGTTAGGCTTAACTTAATGATGTCAGTTCAAGTTAATGCTGTTGAGGGTGATTTCATAAATACTTCGATTAAGGGTTTCAATCACTCATTCGTTCGATTTTACACCTTGTTATCCTCTCTAATCATAAACCTAATCTATTTACCTTTAATCATCAAAACCCATCACAATGTCGACCCCATCAAAGTTTCGCCTCTAAAAACGCTCACAATTTTGGTTTTTTTTTTTTTTTTTTAGTCTGCGTTTGCTGAGGAGAAGAAACCGAAGAAGAATGTAATAGGTTTGAGGAAATTATTGATTTTCTAAATGCAAGTACTGTCCAATATGCGTTAACGGTCAATCCAACTATTTATACTAACTGTATTGAACAGTTATAGACATCTGCTAAGGTCAAAACAGTTAATGGGGAACGACAAATACAAGCCCTAGTCGACAAGAAGGATGTAATCATCTCTGAGACAAGTATAAGGAATGATCTACAGTTGGATGATGCTGATTGGAAACATATTGTCTACCACCTACTTCTACATTTTTGCAGGAATTAGATAGAATGGTTATGAAATCTTACTCAAAAGTTACATTCTATAAAGCTTATTTATCCATCCCAATGGAATTTTCATACAAACCATACGCAATGCCTTAGTGCTAAGATACATCCGTGGATTGATTAGTAGCACTATGGCCATTGTGCTATCATTTGTCTTGCCTACAAACTAAAAATTCAACCTTTCCAAGTACATTTTTGACAATATGGTAAATAACTTGGATGGTGGGGTAAAATTTCTCATGTATCCAAGATTTATGCAAGTCTTCCTGGACAAACAAGTAGAGGGAATGTCCAAGCACAAAGGGCTTTATGTTACACCTTCCCACACTAAGAAAAGGTTGTGGTGCCGAGTTTTGCTAACATGAAGAGTGACCATGCAAGGGTTTTTATGAAGGGTTACACCCACTATTTCCACAATGAGTGGTGTAAGCTACAGGAAGACAGAGAGGTGCAGATTCAGCTACTCTTTACTGATTCCATTCCACCATACCTTAAATCTCTTTAACCGCCATCATGTCCAAAAACCTCAAAAGAAAAAATCAAGAAGGAAACAAAGGAATGACAGTGCTCCTACATAGCCTACTACTGAAGAGACTACCCCTGAGGAACATGTATCTACCCCTTCCTATGATTCACCTCCAAGTGGTGAGGATAGAATGCAACTTGCTGAATTGATGAGTTTGTGTACCAACCTACATGAGAAGGTCCTTGATTTGGAGAAAGCCAAGACTGCTCAAGCAAAGGAGATTACTAGTTTAAAGAAGAGAGTCAAGCAGTTGGAAAAGAGGAATGTCAGAATTTTTTGGGCCTAAAAGGTTAAGAAAGGTTGGTTCTTAGCCAGGGTAGAATCGTCTATATGATAGCCAGTTTGGGTGTCTTAGGAGGATGTTTTTTTACATTCTAAATAGGGGAGGAAAATTAAAGATCTTGATGCTGATGCAAAAGTGACTTTGGTGGATGAGACTCAAGAGATGAATGATGACAACCTGATGTTTGATACAGGTGTGTTAGAAGAGCAGGAAATTGAGTTTGAAAAGGTGGTTGAAGAGCCTGTAGTTAGTGTTGCTAAATTACAAAGTCAATTCTAGTAGTGCCTGCTAAGTAGTTACTACTGCTAGTGCAGTTGTTGAAATTCCAGGTGAATTGACTCTTGTCTCAAACTTGATTAGATCAAACGGGCAAAATCCAAGCTCTCATGTTACAACTGCTGCTACAACAGTTACATCTGTTAGACCAAGGGCTAAGGGAATTATATTTCATGATCAGGAAGAACAAGTACCTGCATCTACAAAAACATTTTCTTCTTCACAATCACAACTTTCCAAAGGAATAGACAAAGGCAAAGGAAAAATGGTGGAGCCTGAAGTGCCATTAAAGAAGAAAGATCAAGTTGCTCTTGATGAAGAAATGGCTAGAAATCTTGAAGCTCAGTTGCAAGCTGAACTTATTGAAGAAGAGAGGCTTGTTAGGCAAAAGGAAGAAGAAGCCAACATAGCTTTGATTCAATTATGGGATAACACACAAGCTATGATGGAGGCAGATTTTGAATTAGCTCAGAGGCTACAAGCAGAAAAGATCACAGGTTGAGCAGAAGAGAAGAAATAAGAAGCAGAAAGAGAGAGAATGAGGAAGAAAGAGATAGAAATAACATTGAAGGAAAGATCCAAAAAAAAAGGAAATTGTTTGTAGAACTCATGAACAGTAGAAAGAAACACTTTTTAAAGCTTAGAGCTGAAGATGTTAGCCTCAAAAATATTGAGTCGAACATGAAGTTCGTTCATTAGGAAAATTAAGTATCGATCATTTATTTAATATACGTTGTAATAGGCTAGAAGGGTAAAAGGGCTCGTGAACATTAATCTAATATTGTATATGTTTCGGACTAAGGTCCAATGTAATCCCGAGCTCGGCCTAAGTTAACATTAAACCCGACCCATGGCAAAAGCCCATCCGGCCATAAGGGTATAAATACCCCTCTCCAAGTGTGGAGAGGGTGTTGGTTCTCTTTGTATTTTCACATAGTTAATTCAACCATCTCTTTTTCTTCTCTCTAAACTTCTCTCTATAATTCTTATCATATCTTCTTATCTTATTTTCTTGGTTCATCATGGTGAAGTGAAGGTGATTACGGGTTCCGACATTTGGTATCAAAGCCACGGGGGTGATTTAGTTTTGTGTTCGTGTGGTTGTTTTTAAATTTTCTTTGGTTCGAAATTATACACAAATCTTCAAAAGTTGAGTTTTTGATATTCCTAACTACTCAAGGGTTTTATCTTGTTTAAAGTTTTAGAAGGTAATGATTTAAAACTTTATTTTTGTTGTTTTCGGTTCATTTTTGTTGTAAAAAGTTTGTTCCGAGTTTGAGACAAAAACCTCATCGCAATATAGAACTACCGACTTTGATTTTAAAAAAGACAAGTACATCGAATTTGTCTTTTTATATCAAATTTGTAACAAAGTAATCGAATGGGGATGCATCTCAGTTGGTAAGTGTGCGTGTGGTGTTACTTTGTTGGAAAGGTTTGGGGTTCGTTTCTTTTGAGCGTCATTTCTGTGCTATGTTTTATTATTACCGAATTTGTGTCTTGTACCGAGGTTGGGAATTTATAACACAAACATCTCCTAGCTCAGTTGGATTAACAAGTGTATGTTTGTGATTGTTGACGTCTTGGCAGTGGCATTTTTTTAATATTATTTTGTTCCTCCTCAAAATTGTAGTTTTTCATTTAATTATTGTAAGATTGATTGAATTTTGTAATAGGCAATTTGTTAGATCATTTCAATTTGTAACTTTGATCGAATTTGCTACGAAGACTTGTCCGAGAAGTTTGTTCGAGATACAATACCGAAATTTGCCTTGTCCGAGATCCATTTAACCAAAAAACAGTTCCATCCGATATCGAGCAACACTTGTCAAAATTGACAAACTCGGAAGAAATCGAGATTTGTTCTCTGAATTTGTTACCGAATTTGTTTCTGAATTTGTTACCGAATTTGTTACTGAATTTTTAACCGAATTTTGTTACCGAATTTGCTTCATCAAATTTGTTAATCGAACTTGTAACATCAAAACAAATACTATCATCACACTTTATCAGATCTTTAAGGATCCAAAAATCATTTTCCACTTCATAATTCAACTCAATCATTCATCATGACAACTCCAAATTGTAACTTCCACAACTGAAGTCAAATGCATAACAACCGTCATGGTCAGCTTGGTCAAGGGGAAGTAGATCCACCATGCGTGCTGTACAGGACGGTGAGCTCAATGGCGTTCATAGTGTCTTTAAGGATACATTGAATGCTAAGACCCAAATGGTGATGCCTTAAAGAAATGCATTCTCGAAGGTCCTTACACTCCTTCTACTGTCGTAATTCCAACTGTACCTGCAACAGATAATTCTCCAGCAGTTCCTGAACAAACAACAGTTGAGACAATTCTGAACATGTCTTCTGAAAACAAAGCTCATTTTGAATCAGAAAAGGAAGGCGATTCATTGATATTGACTGGAATTTGAGATGGAAAATTTAACATCAACTGGTGATGCATGCCAGACAGACGCATGAAATGTCGGATGCTATGAAGGTTACAGTCAAGGTGAATCACTCATCATTCAGATGTCAAGGACCAAAACTTTTTTTGGTATTTGGAAAATTCACCTCGCACCGATGGTAGAAACAAATTTGAGTCATACTACTCCTAGTTTTACAAGCTGATGTATGATATTGATCAGATACAAAGTGATTGTTGATTCGATACTAGTCATGTTCAATTTCTTCAACAACTTCAACCAGAATGGTCAAGGTTTGTAACAATTGTCAAGCAACAACACAAGCTGGATGAAGTTTCATATCATAAATTCTTTGACATTCTGAAGCAATATAAAAAGAAGTTAATGAACAATCCGTGCTGAAAGAATAGCCAAGAATGCTAACCCATTAGCACTTGTTGCTACTGCTCAACCATATCAAGATCCTTATTATCAAGCACCAAAGTCTCACAAATCATATGCACCAACATCAAAAGCATCAATTCCAACCAGATCTCATGCAACAACAAGACACAAAGGAAAAGAGACAGCCAAACCAATCACACCTCCATCTGAGTCAGTTTTAAAAGAAGATAGTGATCCTGAACAAGCTCAGAAGGATAAGGAAATGCAAAAAAATTTGGCACTCATTGCAAAGTATTTCAAGAAGCTCTACAAACCTACCAACAACAACCTTAGAACTTCCTCAAACACCAGAAACAAGAATGTGGATACTACTTTAAGATACAAGAATGACAATCAGACTGGACAGTTTAGGAATCAAAGGACAATGACTGTTGCTGGGGCTAGGGAAACTATAGGCAGTCCGGTAGTGAAACAGTCTGGGATACAATGTTTCAACTGCAAGGAATTTGGTCATTTTGCTAAGGAATGCATAAAGCAAAAAAAGGTTAAAGACTCCACGTATCACAAGGATAAGATGTTGCTGTGCAAACAAGCTGAGAAAGGTGTTCCACTTCAAGCTGTAAAATATGATTGGTTAGCAGACTGGATGAAGAGATTGATGAACAAGAGTTGGAAGCACAATACAGTTATATGGCAAAGATCCAGGAGGTTCCTACAGCTGACTCAGGCATTGATTCTGAGCCATTGGAACAAGTACAATACGATACTGGATATAATGTGTTTGCCAATGAAATACAACATTCTGAGCAATCTGAATCCATTATTAACACATGTGTAGTAGAAACGGGTGATAGTAATGTCATTCCTGCTTCACCGGATATGTGTGATAATGATATTCAAAATGACCAAAATGATGTAGAATGTGATGATGAGCGTGTTGCGCATGTTATTTTAATTGCAAATTTAAAACTTGATGTCGATGAAAATAAAAAGATTCAGAAGCAATTAAAGAAAGCTAACACAACACTTGCTCATGAATTGACTGAGTGCAAATCTATTCTTGCGTAAATTAGTAGAACTCTAGAGGAATCTAATAGTATTCGGGATAGTTGTCTAGTTGCACTTCAAAAAAAACAGACTGAGCTTGAGAAGTACAAAACCTTTAATGACAGTACTGTTTAATATGAGAAACTTTAACATAAGTTAAATGAAACTCTAGGACTATTAGCTCAAAAAGACATTGAAATAAAAGAATGTTTAAAACTTAAAGCCTACGAAATTTCAGTTGTCAAAGAGAAACACGATGAGCTAGTCAAACAGAGTCTTTTAACAAAGTCACATTACGAAGGTCTTGTCAAGGATAAAACAAAGGTAATAACGGATTTGAAACTTAAGGAAGAAAAAGATATTGACAAAATGATTTCAATGGAAAAGCAATTAAAGTTTTTGAATGAAATTATTTAAAAATGAAGTCAATCAATCCAGACCATTCATATGTTAGCACCCAAATGCCCAACATTTAATGGAAGACTTACCTTTGCTAATCCAATGTGCCTCAAAAAGGCTCAATCTGAGATACCATGTTTGTATGAGATCCTACATGACCAATCTGATCGTGCAAACAGTCTCGTCCCAGATAGGGAAAAGACACTGACTCTTGAAAGAGAGAGTCGTGAAAAATTGAATAAAGACTTAGTAAAACCCTATGATTACACAAAGTTAAATAGTCTTTACGAAATTTTTAAGCCTCCGACCCAGGAATATCAAATACAGTTGGCACATGCAAATGAAGTAAGGAAGAAAATGTGGAGAAAATCTTTTGTGAAAACAAAACCAAATATTTTCAAAAACATCGATTTCTTACCAGTGTCCAAATCAATAAGCAAAAGTAGACAAGCATATAATGTCATGACGAACAACATAAATCATCTTAGAGAAATTGTCGATCAAGCTTGGGTAAAACATTCAAAGGATCATCTTAATCTTCGTGCCCCAACTGCTCATGATATGCAAATCCTAATTAAGACATGTTTGATGCCTCTTGCCCTTAAGACACAGAATGATAGTTTCGCATTTGTTCATGAACTTAAGCAAGAAATGCATGCTGATTTAAAGTACGTTGAATCCCTTGAAAAAGAAGTTGACGAACTTGAATCTGATAAAGCAGAATTTTCAAACATGTATGATATGCTCTTGCAAGAATGTGTGTCTAATGATGTTATGTGTTCTTATTTGCATTCGTTATCTGATTTAGATACTCATGCTGAATTGCAATGCTTATATGTTCATAAAGTGAAAGAATGTGAATGTCTTGCACAAAAGCTTTCGAAACAAACTGAATTTGTTAGTAAAGAGGTTTACAATGAGCTTTTAAGAAGTTTTGCTAAATTAGAAAAACACTCGATTTCTCTTGAACTCGCTTTACAACAATGTCAAGAACAAATGAAAAATGACACAGTTTGCAAAGAAAAAGCGTCAAATGTATTTCAAAAAGAACGTGAACAATATTTCGAAATACAAGATTTGAAAGCTCAACTGCAAGACAAGAACATTGCTATAAGTGAGTTAAAGAAACTCATTGAGAAGATGAAAGGTAAGAGTGTGGATACTAATTTTGAAAAACAATCAATCTTGGGGAAACCGCCTTTGCAACCAATCAGAAATCAACCAGTGGTAAGACAACCAACTGCGTATAAATCTGAACGATCCCAATTGCCAAGACATCGGTTTGCCTCCCAAGTTGGTGTGTCGCATGATTTGACAAAACCAGTCACTCCACATTCTTGGCCTCAAGTTAGGAAATCGTCTTTTGCTAAGCCTTATGATGTGAATGCACCTGGTCCTTCTAGGAAAAGCCCAAAGCATGTGTCATTTCAGTCACCAAAGGAATCTGTAGGCTCAAATGACATGGTTCATAACTACTACCTAGAGGAAGCTAAGAAAAGGCACAACTTTAGAAAGACAAAGCATTGAATACCAAACCTAGTGTGCTGTTAGGAATGATAAAAGTGACGATCTTATTGAGATAAAAGTCTTGTAATAAATAAAGAAATAGTATTGTGTAATAGGTTAGGTGATAGGCTCATGACTTAAATAAAGTCACGAGACCCGAAAAATATCAAAAAGCTAAGAAACAAGAGCTCCTTGCTCTTCTTTGTAATTGGGTATAAATACCCCTCCACCACCTCATTAGTGGGGTGTGTCTTCTAATCTTATTCTAATCATTTTCTCTAATCCTCCTCCTCCCTCTTTCTCTCTCTACTTTCTATCTTTCTCTCTCTAGAATAAACACACACACTACACCTAAACACACTCTATTGCTTATTGATCCTAAATTCAAGACCTAACAAGTGGTATCAGAGCTGCAGGGAGCGATTTAGTGTAGTTTAGAGTGCTTATTCGGACTGCTTATTTCGACAGCTTATTCCAGCAGCTTATTTTGAGCTTATTTGAGCTTATTTTGAGCTTATTCAGTCCTGATCTGTTGTGCTTATTCTGGTTGAGTTCAAGTTGCTTATTCTGTCAAGTTTCAGCTTATTCTGATTTTTCATGAGCTTATTGAGTCATAACATCTTATTTGAGCCTATTTTATTCCGCTAATTTCGGTTGTGTTTTATGCAATCGAAATTGATTGCTTACGGTTTTATCATAAGAGTCGTGGCCAAATTAGTTTAAAATCTGCTTATTTGAGCTTATTGCCAAATCAGTAGTCAAAATTCAGTAAAAGTTGTTACAAAAATCAAATTCAGTAATAAGTTTGTTACAAATTCGTTGACTAGTCAAACTCAGTTCTTTAACTGATTTTATAATGTTTTGATTTTATTCAGATCCAAACTCGGACAAGTCTTCATTTTGATCTCAGATTTATTTTTATGTGTATATCAACAAGATTAAAAGACCTTTAACAGATCTAAATCACACAAAAATCTTTATCATCACAGATCCAGATCTAAACTCGGACTCAAACTCGGAACAACTCAATTTCGGAAATGAAATAACAGATCTCAGATTTTTCCAAGTTTGAAAACAATCAAAAACGAAACTCAGTAGATTGTTCATACAAACAAACTCAGTAGATCATAAATATGATTCAAACTCAGTAGACTCATTTCGATAAGTAACATAAAGATCTCAGATTTGTATCTTTTTGTGCTTACTTCAAAGATATTAAAAGATCTTCAACACAAGTGGTAACATCATCACAGATCCTTTTGAAGGCTTAACCTTCTTGTAAATTTACGAAAGATTTAAAGAACGAACAAAACTAAATAGTTCACTCTATTTCTTTTCTTTCGGTGATCAAAACAACAAGAATAACAAGAAAAGTCCTTCCTGAGACCCATAACAGATCCTAAAGTTGATTACTTGTGGTCTTTTTGGGTGGCGAAATTATGCTTTCAACGACAATAATCAAAAGGGTGTTCATTTGAGAAGGGATGTCGTAGGCTGTGTTATGTTGTGTAGGAGATAAGATGTGTGAGTAACGATTGATAAACAAGATTTGTGTGGAGTTGTGTTTTTTCGTGTGTGTTATCAAAAACAAGAAAGTGGGAGTTGTCTGTGTAATTTGTGTATAAGAAAAGAGGCGTGTTTTTGGTTGTGTAGGAAACTAGGGTTAACAAAGTGTGTATTATATACCACTTGTGTGTTTGGGTTATAAACAAAGTTGGGCCTCATTTGTGTGAAAGTTAATTTTGTGTCTTTTACTTGCTATTTACATTTACAAACACAAATCTTTTCAAAAAAAAACAATTAGTTTACTTTACTTGCATTCCATGAGTTAGTTAATAATAACTTTGTAGTTACTGTTCACTAACTAAGTGGGAACAACATAAAGAGATAATGAACCTATATGAGTGTACCTTTATTCTTGAAACTAGTTTGAATTTCCACGTATGAATCGAGCGAAATATGACATGAGAGTGTTTGAATGTGTTTGAAAATTTTTAAAATATGAAAAGTGTGTGAGCGAAATGTGTTAGAGAGTATGTTAACCAGTCATGTTTTGAAATGGCAGAAATGGTCCTTGTAATTTATATCCTTTTCTATTTTCTTTTTAAAACTTATAACTATGTCTAACTAAGTTATAGAAATGACATTATTAACCCCTAAAGTTGCAAACTTAGATTTTAAGTCCTATATTTTGCCTTTTAGTCCCTAAAAGTTAATTCTAATAACATCTTAAGCCCTTTTTGAGTTAAAATAATATTAACTCCCTTTTAATTTATGATCCGTTATTAAAAAAAATAATACTTTTTCCATTTTATTCCAAGAAGACTTTTTGAAATATCATTTTTGAAATAATTTGACTATTTTCCCCCTCAAATAATGTCCCATTTTCTATTTAATGAGTTGTAGACATTGTTTGAGTGATAGAAACTTCTTTTAAAAATCTTTTTAGATGAGAAACTGATATTATTTAATTATTCTTCAAAAACAGCACTATTAAAAATAAGATTTCTCTCGTTTGACATAAATAAATGCACCGACACGTACACCCATTTGATTAGAGGAAACACGAGCAGTGTTGCAAAGTAAACATAAGTCTTTAAATGAATATGAAGTAATTCATTCCTGAGAAAAATTAATTTCAGTTGTGAGGCCAAGTTTTCTTTTTGACGAAATACCTGCCTTTAAATTGAAGACCGGGTTGCTATCTGAAATAATAGCAAGCCATTTGACATGTTTTGAAAGCTTTTGAAACTTATGCTCGAACTTCATTTACAACTTTGTATCAATATTAAACGACATTTCTAAGGCCGTAAATGTTATCGACTTTCAAAAGACATGTCAAGAACACCATATTTTTATATTTTCTGATTTTTTTTATTTTGTATTTTCTTCTTTTTTGGTTTTATATTTTTCTATTTTCTTTTTGAAAAGTTTATATAAAATGAAAAATAATTTTTGGTTTTTTCTGATTTTCTTATATACATATGATAGATAGGATATGTGAAGAGTGTACCACCAATTAATCTTCCATCTTCGTTTGCAGCTTTTTTTAAGTGTCTCAGGGACATGCTTTGCATTCAAATTTTTGATGAGAAATTCCAAAATCGTTCTCGTGCTAAACGGCTTGGTGAGAGCTCTGCCTACTAACTAACTTTAACTGAAACCCGGAGTAGTAAGCATAATACTACTAGGACTACTATTGTACTACCAGCGGGAATATATTTTGTTCTGCCAACACTAACTATAACATTATCCTTACCAGTAGGAACTACATACCTACCAGCAGGAATAACTTTACTCTACTAGTAGGAACTACATACCTACTAGTAGTAACTATCAATTACAAACTTCCTAACATATGGCATCGTTACAACTCGAGAATACTCATTTGAAACAGACTTATAAAGATTTGTTTGAGTCGGTTCAAAGGTCAAAAGTTGAGATTAAACAATGTGATGAAGTCAAAGTTAAGGACGATTTTGATGAGATTGAAACGAGAAACATTGAGTTGGAATATCGTGTGGCGTCATTAATTAAGGAGAATGAACATTTGAAGTTGACTTACAAAAACTTGTTTGATTCAATCAAAAAGTCACGAGTCCAAACAAAAACTTCAAATGTAACACAAGACGAGGCAGAAAATCTGAAGTCTAAATTGTTTGAATTTGCTGAAACTAAGTTCAAAAGCATTCTCGAAAAAATTGAATTTTTCAAAAAGAAGCAGTTGGATATTTCTGAACTTAACATGGAATCGGGGGAGAATGTTTGTGATAATGCCAAATGTGAGTTTCTAACAAAGTTTGTCGAGCTTGAAAAGGTTTTAACTCAACAAACAAAAGATTTTAATGACGTCAAGCTTGAATTGTCGAACAGAACAGCTAAATTTGAGGCGTATTTTGAAAAACTTGAAAAAACGAAAGTTGTTCTTGAACGACAATTGGCTCGTAAGGTTGATGATTCTAAAGCTGAAAAGGATCAATTTTTGAAAGAAATTAATCATTTGAGAACTCAATTGGAAAATCTGAAAGGAAAGTCTGTGCAAACTAAGTTTGATAAACATTCAATTTTGGGAAAACCACCAGCTGATAAATTGTTGATAAACTCTCAAATTTCAAAATCATGGTTTACTCCCAAAGTTGATGTGCAAAAGAGTTTGTCAAAACCAGTCACTACACAGTCTTTGCCTAAAAATGAAAAAGATCAGCTTTTAAAACGAATTGCATATTTGGAATCAAAATTG
The DNA here is from genome assembly GCA_026074375.1 of Tanacetum coccineum. Lineage (NCBI taxonomy): Eukaryota > Viridiplantae > Streptophyta > Magnoliopsida > Asterales > Asteraceae > Tanacetum > Tanacetum coccineum. The sequence continues at coordinate 18,851 of BQNB010046619.1, forward strand.
GCATCTCAAGATATTCGTTCTTGTCAAAAAGAATATCATGAGTTGAGGACTTCATATAATGCTTTAAAAGTGAAGTTTGATTCTCTTAATCGGCAAAAATGGAACATCAATGTTTCAAAATCTTCAAAACCTAAAGAAAGTGTTTCGGAAAAGGTTCACACGGGTGAATCTTCAAAACCGTTTTCACGAAGGGTTTCTCAGTTTACAACCTATTCTTTACAAAAAGATAGGAAGTTTTCTAAGAAATCTCAAAGTTTTGAAACATTTTCTCCTCATAAGGGTTTTAAGACAAGAGCTTCAAATGAAAATAATCAATCTTTTGAAACATCACACTCGTGTTTTACACCGGTAAAACAAGTGTGGAGCCCAATTAAGGAATCTCAAACTTTTGAAGCATCTTCTTCTCAAAAGAGTTTTAAGACAAGTACTTTCAAAGGAAAGAATCACGTTTTTGTTACTCCACACTCTCGTTTTACACCGGTAAAACAAGTGTGGAGGCCAATTAAGGAATCTCAAACTTTTGAAGCATCTACTTCTCAAAAGAGTTTTAAGACAACTCCACATGAAACACGAAGTTTCAAAAATCAATGGAAAATCAAAAGGAATTTTAATTCTTTGTTGATTCTACGAGAGTTGTTTTCAAATGAAACACCGGTTTCAAGCTCTCGTTGGAACTCAACATCTTTACATCGAATCGAAACAACTTTAAAATGGTTTTCAAAACTTGGCAAACCCATTAGCACCGTGCTTAAATGGGTTCCAAAGGTTGTTGTCTAAATTCAATGTCAATGGTTTGTAATCAAATGTCAGATTACAACCCGGTCTTCAAATAGAAGGAGAGTGTACGCTTCAGTGCGCTTTATCTTTAAAAGAAGAGAAATCTTCTTTGACCCGAGCAATTTTTTATCAACATCTTTTCAAAAAGTGTGCTCGGGACATAGACCTTTTAAGTAAAAGTCAGTAGGACTTGTTTCTCAATTAAAGGAAAGTGTACATTTTTTGTGCATTTATCCTAACAACGTGAAGCTTTCACTTCTCGGATTGATTTTAGCTCTGTAAATGTTTTTGAAAATGTTAAACTTAATTTTTCAGATTTATCAAAAAGAGTTTTCAAAATCTTTCAATTAATTTGTGTGTTCAACCAATCCCTTTTCTTTTGATACTTGAAAATTTGAATCATTTTTATAAATGGATCAATTTTTGAGGGAGAGTTTTTTTTATAAAAAAAATCACATGCCTTTAATGTTGTTGGATACATCTCATAAAAGTCACAATTTATGTATCCAAAACATTCAGTGGATTCAAAAGTCGTTCTTCAGTGATATTCCAAGGCATCTTTACTCTATCCCTCAATATAATTGCGGTGGCATACAAAATGAAGTGTTTTATTATTGAGGGGGAGTATAAATGAACATGTTTTGAACAAATGAATATTAAACGATATAAAAAATAGTTGTTTTGTATTCCCCTAGGGCGGGGGTGGTTGGTTTTGATTATCGATAAGCGTACAAATGGTGGAAGATTGTGTCCGGTTACGGACCGTTTTTGAATTTAAACAGGATGAGGACTTGGTGTGCAATCTATGCCATTCGTTTTTAGATTCGACATTACTTGACAAACTAGTTTTTCAAAATTTGGTTTAGGAACATTCAGAATCGTTCCAAATCTTAAATCTTGATATATTCGTTTTCTTCCCATGTGTTTTCAAAATCTATTAGCTACATTTAATCCATTGATAACAAAAATATCATATGGTATACTATTTTTTGAGGGGGAGAAAATTGGATTAAAAAGTGATCAAGAAAGATAAATGCTTAAGTGCGTGGGGTAACAAAGTGATCTAAAAGACTTAAAGTTTAATTAACTGTTTCCTCATTGTGCAAAAGAATTTTGAATATCAATGCACATGTGTAGGGGGAGTATTTCTAATGTGAAACTTTCAAAGTGTTAATGTTTGATTAATATCAAACACTTGATTGATTTTCAATAGGTTTTTAGGTTCTGATCATAAATACCAATCAACAACTACCTCACAATTGATCAAAGAAGACATAAGGGTGATTAAGGTTAAGTATTATCCCATGATCCAACCAAAACCGGAGGGATCTACCCAAGGACATTCCATAGATAAAATATAAGTCCTTAGGTATGATGGAGTTGAATGTGAATGGGAATAATGTCAACTAAGGCATGAGCTTATCTTCGGAACACATCACAAATGATGATGTAATGGGAGTCTGGTGGACATGAAGGGGTGAAGGAATAAAAAATAAATGAGTAAAAAAGGGTGAAAATAAAGAAGCCTACACAAACATTAGGCAGAAGAAACCGGGTCATTGCATATCAATCGAATATTACAAAGGTGTTTTTTGTATTGAAGAAAGACATCTTAGACCTAGTGATACAGATGCACAACCTTCCCAAGCCATCAAGTTTCTCTCAAAAGATCTTGTTTCATTTTTCACAGAGATTAAACGCATATCTATTGACATCTCCTTCCGAGATTGTTGATATTGAAAAGGTGGCAGTCTGCTACAGCCTCCGATCATAAAAACCAAAACGCACTTATTGAGTCTAGAGACAAATGAGATCAAAGCATTAAATCTCACATAGGCACAAAGTACATTTGTATTAAACATCCAAATACTCAAAAAGTAACAGAGTTGCTTATATGTCCTATGTGGCATTGCATGTCTTAAGGACATTGCCGGAACATTATGAGTGATACTTAAAATTAGTATTTCACAATGTATTGAATGGAATCCTAACTGTGCTAACATCAGCCACCGCTGAACGTTAGGTCACTAATTTGAAAATGTTTGTTTAATTGATTCAATTAGTGTAAAACTAGTAATCTAAGGACTAGTAGTTATCGTGTTTTTCTGAATTTGTTTTCAAAAACACAAACAATATTTCCTTGATTCATTCAAGTGAAGTGTTGGATTACCAAGGTTACTTATGATGTCACAATATTAATGAGGGGAGATTGTTGGAATTGAAGATAGTAGTTGACTCTCATAATGCTTAGAACGCACTTTACCATGACTTTACTATCAAATATTAGGGCGTAACAAAAAATGATTATGTTGATGGTCATCAAATATAATCAGGGGAAAGAGAATATAAGAGAAGTGTTATAGCTGAATATTTTGATAGAGCACAACAATTAGGGGGAAGATATGTGTACATCTGGGACTTAATTGACTTTGGTGTATACAACATAGTGCAACAACTAGGGGGAAGAAATGTGTACATCCGGGACTTAATTGACTTTGGTGTATACAACATCCGGGACTTAATTGACTTGGAGGTTATAGTTTCATTCTTCTATAAGTTGTTTGTGTGAAGTATGTGCATACATGTTGTTCTTTGGGGGAGCAACTGAAGGATTGTAGTCATGTGGTACGAACTAGGAGAAAGTCAAATTTGGGAGATACATTTATGAACAATAACATCAACAACATCTCTACCTTTCAAAAGTAAGAACACGTCATATTCATTCCTTTATACCTCATACTCAAATTTCAAAGATACACTTCCGCAACTCTGATAAATCAAAGAACTTCCTTAAATCATCAAGTTGTTGATCAAGATTAAAGTTCTACATGAGGAAGATTGTAAGCTGTCAAGAAAGTATGAGTATGTTGGTCAGAAGCTTTATAAGACAAATCAAGATGGATTCACGGTAAAGAATGATGATATGAAAAGTTCTCAAAGGCAAAGTCAAAAAGGAAAATGGAAAGATCAAGATCAAGATCTCTAGAGCATGATTAGAACAAGGCCACTATTACACAACAAGACTCAAGACAAACAAGCATTAAAGTTCAAAGATCAAAGTCACAAGAGAGATCTCAATGATCATCCTTTAGGGGGAGATTGTTACGAATAGAAAAATGATGATCATTAATGCAATCAAAGAGAGATCTCAATGATCGTCCCTTGGGGGAAGATTGTTAGGAATGATAAAACTGCCGGTCTTATTGAGATAAAAGTCTTGTAATAAATAGATAAATAATATTGTGTAATAGGTTAGGTGATAGGCTCGTGACTTAAATAAAGTCACGAGACCCAACAAATAGCTAAAAGCTAAGAAACAAGAGCTAGTAGCTCTTCCTTGTAAAATAGGCATAAATACCCCACCACCTCCTCATTAGTGAGGTGTGTCTTCTAATCTCATTCTAATCTTTTCTCTAATCCTCCTCCTCCCTCTTTCTCTCTATACTTTCTAATCTTTCTCTCTCTAGAATAAACACACACACAACACCTAAACACACACTCTATTGCTTATTGATCCTAAATTCAAGACCTAACAGAATCAGCTATATCAACAGCTCTTGGTGCAGCAGCTACTTGAACTGGAGAGACAATAATAGTTAGAGGATTAAAGTATTCATCGAACAAGGGTTGGAACAAACTATCCCAATCATCTCTTTTTGGTGGATTACAAGGTCGTTGAGGAATAATGTTTGGTACGAGTCTTGAATAGGATGTTGCAAGAGTCATTACTTGAAGCCCGGGTCCTCAACCGAATCGTTCAGAAGCCATCACTGTCAGCTCATCGAACGTTACATGAATAGTTTCCATAATTTTTCGGGTTCTCCTATTGTAGATTCTAAATGCTTTCTTTGTTGGCACGTAACCAACGAAAATACCAATATCGGCCTTTGCATTTAGTTTACCTAATTCTTCATTGTCATTGGTTGGATAACATAGTGAACCAAAGACATGAAAAACGATAAATATGGCTTCTTGTCGTGCATCAGCTTATATGGAGTTTTGTTGTATCAGAGACGAATCAGAGAACGGTTTTGGGTATAATAAGCTGTGTTGATTGCTTCGGCCCATAAAATTAGAGGAGCTTTTAAAAATATCAACACATAGGCGAGGCGCTTCCATATGAGTTCCGGTTTTGTCTTTTCGACAACGTTGTTCTGATTGAGGCGTTACAAGCAATGATGTTTGATGTGAAAATGCCGAATTTTCATAAAAATCACGAAGAGTCTATGATGATTGACAAATCAGTTTTCTTATATGTTTCTAACAATAAGTAGCGGCATTCGAACGAACGTGGAATATTTTTGATGCATTTGATGATAGCGTTAGGAGCTTCATCCTTTGATCTCAGGATTTTTATACCCAAAAGTAAATCGAGAGTATTCGTCAAACAATTACCAAGATTACTTTTTCCGTTAATGCTGTCCTCATGCCATCGGGGCCACATCGATCATATGCAAGATATAGTTTTCTTGGTTATGTCTTAGTGTCCTCAACTTTGCGGTGTTGAACGAGGATTTCTTGCTTTTTCCTTATGCACTATCATGCGAACACAAAGATGATCTTTCTGAAATTTAAGCTTTGGAATACCTCATGCAAGACTGTCTTTGGCTAGCTTGTTAAGAGTACCGAAGTTGAGATGTGATAAAAAATGGTGCCATAACCAGATCTTAGTCTTTGAAGCTTTTGATAGAAGATAGATCGGAGAAGTCTTTAGCATGTCATCAAGAGAAATTGTTTGTATAAAATTTGTGTCTCGAGTGCCTGAAAGTAGTTCAATCACATTCTAAATTTTGAAATATAAAGCAAGTGTTTGTTCAAGTGTTTTGCCATAAATTGCAACTTTCAAAGATCAGCATCATAAAAATTTTCCAACACGGTAAAAAACAAGTTATGTCTAAGGGCCCCCTTATACTTACACCCTTGAGATAATTACGTTTCCCTGCTAATAGTCACCATACCCCACTATCTTTACAACTTGGTCGTTTCTGAATCGAACAGTTCCCAGAAATTTACTAACGAAGTTCATGAGCTGAGAGCGGTTCCCTGTCATATGTTTTGAACATCTGGAGTCCAAATACCAGAGGATGATCTGGACAACCTGTATTGGCAAGGAAAAGATGATGATGGAACATCCCTGTAGGCATTGGATCCTCATAAATAAGTGGGTTCCGAGTTGTTAGCAATTTTAGATTCTACAATCTTAGCTTTTTTACTCGAACCTACTGATTTTATTTGTTTGGGTCTCCTACTATAGACTTTAATCTCTGGTTTTGGTGTTTTAACTAACTTAGAAGTGGTTTCCTTAAGATGCACTATTTTTTTAGGAGTGATCCTAGTTAAAGGGCATGAGTTACCAACTATAGTGAAAAATCTTCCTGTTGGTTTCCACTTATATCCTACATCAGTGAACACTTTACTCGTAGATTTCCAAACTTTTCTCATTTTATTTCTTTTAGATTTAGATTTAGATTTTGAACGCACATTACATTATTCACAAAATCAATAAGACACATATCATGATTAGTATAAAAAAACATTAGTTACAGATAGCACAAATAGATTCAAACTTAGCATTTCTCACAAAATGCTTAACAAGTGCATTACTGATAGGTTCAAAAATATAATTCATCTTATTCAAACTAGATTTAACTTTTCTAGAGTGGTCTTCAACTTTATTCGTCTTATTGCTACGTGGTGGTCGCGTGATTCTATTGTTCTTTGTATTGCCTGGAGGCTTTGATCCGCTAGCACTAGTTGTAAGTTTCACTCTTGTAGATGTCAACAAAGGTTTGTTAGAATCTTTGGTATTAAGAGAATCAGTCTGACTTGGAATATTGGCTTGAAAGAAATATGACAGGTTCAGGTAAATCTAACTCTTTTGTCTTGTTTATCGTGTGACAACAACCTAACTTCATAGGTTTTTGAGAAACTAGGGCAAGTTTAAGAAGACATAGACTATATTCTTGAGCATGTTTTGTATAACATTGCAAAAGATTCTAATAGAGGTTCACTCGAATTATGTGTTCTAGCCACTTTCTACAAATCCACAAAGAGTGTTAGTATATTCTATAGTCTTCTCAATGTAAACCTCATGAGCATCCCTATTGTTCTTAAGCCTAGGAGAAATAGGTTCTAAGTCAAGCTTGAACATTCCTGGAGCAATAGTGGCATTAGGTTTTGAAACCGCAGTATTGACAACATTTTTCCCTTTAAGTTTCCTTAATTTATTTTTCAATGTTGTAATAGCAAAAACCTTTCTTGAAGTTGAGCATTTAAATCTGAATTTTCAGCAGACTTTGCATTAATTTGAGCAATTAAAGAGGTCACAAGTTCTTTTTGAGTGAAACACGTTTCTTTTAATGAGTCAAATTATGGTCTTTGTAAATGATTTCAAAAGCTCTCTTCCTTTTCTCCAAAATTTTCATTTTTGAAAGTAATTTTGCAACACTTATGTTTCCAGTTCAATGTGATTGTTTCAATCTCATCAATATTATTTTTCCACCACTATCTTTTCACTCTAAGATAAAATTCTTTCCTTAACTTTCGTATAACGTGTCCTTCTCTTGTGATGACGCTTTCATTTTATTTATTTTAAAATAATTGATTAAATGTGAGGCACTTTAGGTTTTCACCAGAATTTTCCTTTTGAAAAATATCTTGATTAAGTTGAGTTGCTAATTCTAATGAAAAGAAATGCTTTTCTAAGTTTAAATAACTTTTAACAAGTTTATCGTAAGCCTTTTTTTCAATGAAATCTTTCTTTTTGAGAAGCTCAGTCTCAAATTCTAGACACTTACTACAATCATTCACACATGACTTTTTCACATCAAGAATATCCATATAATTCGCAACAATATGCACAATTTCTCTAGATATGATTTGGTTCAAGAGTTGATATTATTAATTCCTAAGTTGTTTGATTTTATTTCAAAAACTTCTTGTCTACAGAAACATGATCAACAACAAAGCCTCCATTAGCGTCTAAAAATAGTTTGAACTTCAGTAATTCTTCTAGAAGAGCTTTTATAAAGCATTAAATGTGACTTTAAAACTTTTAAATAATAGATTATTTCAGTTACAAAAACACTATTTTGTATGTTTAAAACCCCAAGTACCCGCAGTAATTTAGATCAGTTGTTAGTCTTCTTTTTCACATTTGTCAAAATTGGCCTGTGATATTTTTAGCTTTTTCTAGACTTTCATTTCCCAAACTTACTCTTATGAAGTATTACTAGGAGCTTTTATTCTTAACAGGTGTTATGCGGAGTTGAAATGTGTCGTTTCAGAAAGAGTCGAATGTTTTAATCCAGAAAGCTTGTTTGTAGACAATTCTTTTTGTGATGATAAAACGTTTACCACAATATTCCTTAATCTTATTCAATTTTTAAATTGTCAATTGGAGAAATTTAATCTTCTTTCTATAGAAATTGGAATCTTTTTGTTTATCAAGCATCTTTTGATCGGACTCATCTTCTTCCAAAATCAATGTCTCTTCATCTTCAATTCCATCAATATATCACAACATGTTCTTTAGCAATAACACTGACCATCATTATAATTGTCTGGTTGAATCCGCTGAGCTTCTTATGATGGAACGGTTTTTGATAACAAGAGCTTGTTTTGAGTGTATCGTAAAAAAAATACTAAGTAGGTTTCATTAACTATGCATTTGCTTGATAGGACTCGATATCATTTTTTACAAATAATATTTACTGTTCTTATTTTCTTTTTCCAACAACAATTTCCTTGTCAAATGTACCTTAGGGACTCTTTTTCTTTAGATTCTGTTTTGGGAACATAGTTAATGTTTTTGATTAAAGTCTCCTTTTCACTTTGTCATTATTAGAAAGAGTTTCGTTAAGTGTATCGATGTCCTTTTGAAAAGTCGCAAGACCTTTGCATTTATATCTCGACACTTAATTCTATCCATTAGTGAGAATTCCTCTTAATTTTTCACTTTTATTAAATCTTACATTAAGTCTTTGTTCATAATTGGCAATTGTTTCTTTTTATCTCTCAAGCTAGCGGTTAATGATTATATTTACTTTTTTTATTTGTCGATTTTCCTTATCTAAATGGGCTTACGTGATCAGTCATCTTGTTTTCAACCAAAAATAAGCACCAATATAATCATTAGGTGCATGAAGATATTTGTATCTGAATAACCGTTCTGGTGATCTTCCAGTTATCTGAGAGTTACGGAAATGATATTACTACCACTATGTATCTCATTATCTTGAAAATCGTCAACATGTGTTTGTTCAGAATACTGCATCTCTTGCACATCCTGATTAATCATATCATTCGAATAAGAATTAGAATATGGTACCTTAGAGAGAACTTCAGGATCACAGCTTGAAAGATTTTCCATCAGAATCGCTTTAGCCGAGGATAAGTCATCACAATCTGAGTCATATGCATTTAAGTCGTTAGTTTGGAAAGTTGAATTCTGAGGGATTGTCTGCTGAGCAACTGGAACTTCTGATATACCAGGGTTTGCTAAAAAAGCAAGTTGCTCTTCATCTAATATCTGACCCGCTTCCTGAGCTTCAGCTAACATCAATTTATCCTTAAACCATGCCGCATTCCTTGGCCTTTTTGGCTGAGTACACTGTCTTGCCATATGCCCTTCTCATTGACAGTTATAACACTTCACAACTCTTGGTTGACCAGCTGCATAATTTCCCTTTGAAGTAGTAGCAATTCCTCTGTTTCTAGAGCCAACATAACTCTAATTTTGTCTTCCTTGAACTTGTTGAACTGTGACTCTACCATCTTGAATGTTGCTTGATTTCTAGGATTGGACGATGTTCTGAGTTGATTGTTTGATGGTGGAAATCGTAATGCTACAATAGACATAAATGTCATTGCTTTATTAATGCATTCAACCAGATCTTCTCCTTGCTGGAAGGATCTTCGAAACTCTACTTCAACGAATATTCTTCAACAATCGTTCACGACTTCCCCGGCAACGGCGCCAAAATTTGGTTGTGGTAAAACAAATTCAATATACTTATATAGTAATAATTCCGTAAGAAATTCTTTCCAAAATACTTCTCAACCAAGAGAAATATAAGGTAAAAATCTCACAAAAGAAAACACAATTCGTATATTTTTATCCGGGAAGTATTGTACAACTCGGGTCGTGTCCCACGAAAATCGTGAATTGAGAATTTGAATATTTCGGATCCGACTTAGAATGAATAAAAATAGTTGATTTGTTTTGATTATACTACAAAGGAAAGTAGCTCGAATTAAAGAAACAATGAAATAGCAACGAAATTAAATGCACAAAACCTTAATAAACCGAGCTAAAACTGAAATTTAAAAACTAAGGCACGACTTTTAACAAATTTTATACCTAAAAATCACAAATTTAAAATGATAATTATAGGAAAAAGAATGAGAATTTTTTATGTATTATTGAATTTTTCAAATGATTTTCTAAGATTTAATGAATTAATCAAAAATAACTTATTCTAAAAATTAATAACTAAAATTTTCCTTTTATTTTTTCAAAAATACTAGATTTAAAATGAAAATTAATGAAAAAAAATTTAATTTATCAAAAACCAACCAAAACACCCTTCACCAATATAAAATCAAAGAAAAAACAACATCAAAAAAACCACTATTTTTCTATTTTCTTTCTATTATTTTAATGAATTTTTTTAAGAAAAAGTAATTAACTAAAATCTATTTTAATTTCTAGAAAATACAAATTTAATGAGAAAAATATAAAAAATTGATTTTTAGAAACTACAAAGGTGCAGAAAGTTATAAAATATATAAGCCCATAAGTTCTACTTTTTTATTTTTCACTAGATTTGATTTATTAAAAAATCTACCCTAATTCCTGAATAATACTATTAATAAATAAAAAGGATAAATTAAAAGAAAATAGAAAAGACAGGGTAGGAAGTGAACTAAAGGAAAGTTAAGGGTAGGCGGGCTAACTTTAGTAAATTTACACTTCAGTTAAAACGTTTAACCCTAATCTTTAAGAGAAGTACCAAAGAGACCCTACGAATTTGGCTTATTTAGCTTATTGAAAAATTGAGAATGAGCAAAAACTAAAACATACAACAGTTGAAGTCCTAGCTTAATCCTAAACAACTTTAATAAAAGCAATATGAACTTTTACCCAAAGAATAAGCTGAAAAATAAGCAACAAGATTCTGTCACAGTAAGTGCTAGTTTAATAAGATTTTTGGACTTTTGCTTATTGTGATCTTATTTCTTGATGAAGCTGAAAAACAAAAGAGACTTATTGATGCTTAAGATGTATACTAGAAGATTGTAAACTAATATTAATCAGTGCTTAACAAGACTAGAAAGAAAATGAAGCTGAAAAATGCAATGTTTTTAATGAAACTGATTTTAGAGATTATTTCACTTAAGCTAAATGCTTATTATTTGGACCTTAAGTGCTGAACCTCACTTGAAAATAACTAACCTAGAAGTGAGTTTCATTTAAGTAAAAGGATTTATGAAATTCTACAAGGAAATGAGAAAGAATTCAAAGTGAAAATTGATATAAATAATGCTAAAAATGAAGTGTGCTTGCTGGTGCACTTTGCAGCTGGTGCAGTTGGCTAAGAACTCAAATGCACTCAAATGCAGGCTCAATTTAGAACTAATCCATCACCTTATGAACCTAAATGAGCTCAGCAAAACTTTACACTGTGAATGCCCTTTAAGAATTTTAAAATTTAAACCTATTCAGTTTTGAAAAAGTGCCCTGGTGCTGGCAATGAGTTTTACACTCTATTTTTTTATAAAACTAAACTTCAACTTCTTTAAAAAAAACGCTGATTAATATATACTAAGTTCAATAACCTAACACAACGAATTTAGAAACTCAATGAACAAAAAAGAATCGACTTTAACAATCCAAAAATAAGCTAATACCAAACACCTACTTTATATGTAAGCTGTCAAAGCTTATTTTGCAACTAAAAAAACCTTTTAGACTCAAAAACTTTTGTAAAGCTTTTATGCTTACGTATGCTGCTTGGCGAGAGATCCACTATGAAGCTATTTAAGAAGTAAAATTACTAGCTTATTAAGAGAAATAAGCAAGTTACTCTATAAGGCTTAACCTACTACTTATGACAGAAAAAATGACAGTGAGAAACTTACTATTTTAAACTAAAATAGACGAAAACCCATTCATAATTTAGCGTAAAGTAAACCTATGAACATGATTTAAAATGAAGGACTTAACAGAATAAGCCAAGCTGAAAAAAATAAGCTAAATAATTGGCTTATAATTGAAAATAAAAGAAAGTAACCTGAATATTGAAGAGTCTTCTTCACCTAGACATCCAAGTGAAGAGTCTAGGTGATCCTAATGGCTTCCTCAAGCCTCTAACCCTTAGAAATCACAATAAGCTGAAATTTGAGCTTATTTACTCTTTGCTTCCCAAAATGAACTCAAATTTTATTCAAATGTTCATTATCCTTGATGTAAATGATTATAGTGAGCAAAGTAATGACTAAAACAGAATTGTAAATGAATTTGAGCTTATTGAACAGTAATAAGCTCAAATGAGCTTATGAAATAGCTTAATGAGAAAATTCGAACTTAACTTTTGAAAACAAAAGCAAAAACACTGTAAATAAATTGTTATTGATAGAATTGTAAAGTACAAGATTAAAGAGAAGAGTACAAAAGCTTGTGAGCTTATTTGCTAAAATTGAAAGAAAATTGCTTAAAAATTTGGAAAATACAAAGAGAAATTTTAAAACAAATTACAACAACAGAAAAATGAAGTCCTAGGGTGCTATTTATAGAGGAGGGGTGAAGAGAGGGAAAGGATTCTAGGAGCTTCCTTTAAATCTCAGCCGTTTGATCATTTGAAGACAATTTGTAGCCGTTTGATGTGTTTAGTGAGGTGTCATGGCCAATCATGTGATGCCACGTGTTGGTTATTGATTGGGGAGAACATATGAACGAAATTGGGGCTTAAAAAGGAGCGGGGGAGGGTAAATTAGGATTTGGGTTGTGTTGATTTTTTGGCGGGAAAAACTGTTGAAGTTTGTTGGGTGGTTGCGAGTTAGGCGGGGTGTTTGTTTAAAACTTTGGAGTAATGACATAAATGGTCCTTGCGTTTCCATCCGCCTTTTCTAGTGTTAAAAGAAGTTTGAAGATGTGCAAATTTAACCCTTGCTCTTTCTTTCTTCTTTCCTTCCTTTTTCTTCTTCCGATAATAAATCAACTTTTCTTTTTTGCAACTTAGTCCTTTGAATCATTTAAAAAAACGTTCTAATGAACACTTAAACTTTGCACACGTTGACAAACTTTGGGCCCTTGATTGACGACTTGTATTTGACTTTTGACTTTCTTTATTTCTTCATTGAACTCGTGTTGGCTGATCCGGCCGGCCTGTGATTTTGCTGGCTGACTTCTCACTCTCCTGTAGCTCTTGACTCCTTGTCTTTTTTTCTTCTTTATTTTTTTTTTGTTTTTCCCGTTTCTTGTTGGTTTTTGATAGTTTTTTTTTTTTGCTTCTTTTTGTCTTTTTAATCCTTAACCCTGGCACAATTGGACATAAAGACACACATTTTCTTTTCTAGATTCTTTTTTGGAGCATTTAATGGCTTTTAATTGAGGCAAAATCCCGGTAAAATTAGTAATAGCAATTTAGCAAATATACAATCATTTTTCTTAGTTACATTAGGTTCCTCTTCTTTTATTATAAAGGTGATTGTATTGACGAAGTGAACGTCGGTGGGGGAGGAGTAGTTCCTATTTTGCCCTCCTAGAGATGATTGAGACTGGTATTTTGGAGAGAGTAATTTTAATGGACTTTTAACTCCCTTGTTTAGAGGTCCCCCATTCCCAAGGTGGTCGTAAGATACGACATTCACGCGAGCCATGGAATTATTTCCAATATCATGAGTGGGTGTACTATCAAATTTTTTCGAAACGACCTTCCATAAAGTGTTGATTTTGTTGATTACATCATCTTGTTGTTTCTTGTGTTGGGTCCCTAGGCTAGACAATATTTTTTTCTTGATGAGAGTCAAAATTATTTAGCACCCTCTCAAGTTTTGTTTGATAACTGGAGGGTCCGTTTGACATATTGGAAAAGCAAGTGGAAAACGAACCATTTTATGGGCTTGTGAAGTTTTGAGTCCATGCTCGATTAAAGTTTGGTGTATCCTTCCAAGCATTAGTGGCTTCGTTGAAGCTTTTTGGTCCTTGGTTTTTAGTGAACGACTTACCTCCCACTTCGTCGTTACGCGATGATGCATAATCAACAAAATATTACTCAGGATTTTCCATGCAATATTGAGTGTCGTGGGGACCACTACAAATCTCGCATGAAGAAGCGATTTTATTCACTTGAACAGACGATTTAGGAGCAAGATGAGCTTCCATCAAGCGCTGGACTTGATTTTCGAGCTCAATAAGACGACGGTCGGATGTAATCGGGACATTTTGAGGCCAAGAGATTGCCTTGACCGGTTTAGCGAAGTCTCTTGGATCATTCCAACTTTCATTATCATAGAGTGTTGAGGTCCCTCTAATAATGCCCAGATTTCTTCGGTGTTTCTTGTCACGAAGCTTGCTCTGGCGATTAGTCCGAATGGTTCGCCTTTGGCGGGATTAACATGTGTGAGTCTTAATAAAAGGATCAATATGCATTAAAGGTGTTTAGGTTCGAGAGAGAAAAGTAAGAGAGAAATAGGAGGATGAGGATTAAGAAAAGGTTAGAATGAGAATAAAAAACACCTAGAACAACTCACAATGTAGGTGTGGAGGGTATTTATACCCTTTACAATGAATGACCATGGAGCTCTTGTTCTTCTAGACAATTACAATATTAGCCCCTTTGTCTTATAGGCTTTGACTATTTACCCCTAACCTAACCTATTACACAATAAATATTTTCATTATTTATTTACAGACATTTTATCTCAATAAGATCATCAATTTTATCAAACCTAACAATCTTCCACCCAAGGGACGATCATTGAGAACCCTCTTTGATTGCATAATGATCATCATTTCCTTATTCGAATAATCTCCCCCTAAATGATGATCATCTCCTCTTGGTGACTTTAGATCTTTGACTTTCATTGAGATCTCTCTGTGACTTTGATCTTTGAACATTAACGCTTGTTGGAGTCTGAGTCAGTTGTGTAAAGTGGACCTTATTCCAATCATGCTCTTGTGAGATCTTGAATCTTTGATCTTTTCATTTTCATTTCCTTTGCCTTTAAATCTTTTCATGGAATCATTCTTTTACCGTGAATCCATCTTGACTTGTCTTATTTCAATGCTTTTACCAACATACTCATACTTTCTTGACGAGCTTACAATCTCCTTATATAGACTTTTAACTGATCAACAACTTGATGATTTGAGGAGTTCTTTGATTCTCAGAGTTTGCGGAGTGTATCTTTAAACTTTGTGTATGAGATATGAAGGAATGAATATGACGGTGTTCTTGTTTCTAAAAGGTAGAGATGTTGTTGATGTTCTTCCCCCTAAATAAACAACCATTCTTATGCACATACTTCACATTTCTTCCCCCTAATTGTTGCGCTCTATCAAAATATTACACTAGAACATTTTTTATTTTTTTTGTGTGTTGTGACTCTCTCCCCCTGATTCATTTGATACCAACAAACAAATCATAATCTTGTTGCACCTGAATATTCGATAGTGTAGTCATGTGTGGAGTGCGGTCTAAGCATGAGAGTCAACTACTAACTTCAATTCCAACAATCTCCCCTTATCAATATTGTAACATCATAAGTAACCTTGGTAATCCAACACTTCACTTGAATGAATCAAGGAAATGTTGTTTGTGTTTTTCGAAAACAAATTCCGAAAAAACACGATAACTACTAGATCACTTAGATTACTAGTTAACACTAATTGAATCATTAAAAAATCATTTTCAAATTAGTGACCTACGTTCAGCGTTGGCTTGATGTTAGCACTGGTAGGATTTCCATTCAATCATTGTGAAATACTTAATTTAAGTATCACTCTTGAATGTTCCGGCAATGTCACTAAGACATGCAATATCACATAGACATATAAGCGACTCTTGTACTTTTTGTATCTTTGAAGTTTAATACAAATGTACTTTTGTGTCCTATGTGAGATTTATGAATTGATCTCATTTGGCTCTAGACTCGATTAGTGCTTTTTGGTTTTAGTGATCGGAGGCTGGAGCAGACTGCCACCTTTTTAATATCAACAATCTCGGAGTGAGATGTGGGTTTTTTTCCCCAATAGATTATGCGTTTAATCTCTGTGATAATGAAACAAGAATTCTTTTGAGAGAATCTAGTGGCTCGGGAAGTTGGTTGTTGTGCATTTGCATCACTGGGGCCAGGATGTCTTCCTTTAATACCACATATCATCTTGTGATATCGATAGATTATTAATGACCCGGTTTTCCTGCCTAAAGTTTTTATGGAGGGGCTTCTTTCTTTTCACCTTTATCAATATTTAATTTTTTATCTTCAACCCTTCAATGTTAAAACAACGCGTCCTCATCATCATCCTGTTGTGATTGTTCCGATGATACTCATGCCTATAGTTAACATTATCCATTCACATTCTATCCATCATACCTAAATAGCCTATATTCCTAATCTATTAATGTCCTGGGTAGAATCCCTCCGGTTCTGGGTTGATCATGGGAATAATACCTAACCTTACCACCTATATCTTCTTTGATCATTGTGAGGTAGTTGGTTGATGGGTATTTAAGATCGAAACCATAAACCATATTGAAAATCATCAATCACAGAGTTGATGAAATCAAAACATTTAACACTTTGAAAGTTTTCAACTTTTTGAAGAAAACGGCCCGCAACAACATGTGCATTTGTATTCAAAATTATTTTACACATGGAGGAAAGAGTTGATTGCACTTTGAGCTAATTAGATCATCTTTTGATATTCCACACCACTTAAGCAATTATCTTTATTGAGTCACATTTTAATCCAATATTCTCCCCCTCAAAATACATACCAAATGATATTTTTGATATCATGGATTAAAATAGCTATATGAGATTTTGAAAACACATGGGAGAAAACGGATATAGCATGATTATGATTTGGAACCTTTTTGAATGTTCTAAACAAATTTGAAAAATAGTTGCGTCAAAGTATATAAATATCTAAAACGTATGGTCAGTAGATTGCTCACTCCTCATCCTGTTAATTTTAGGAAACGGTCATAACCGGACACAATCTTCACCATTTGCACACTTATCGATATAAAACATACTGACCACAACTTCTTTTAAATCGATAATTATTCATTTGTTCAAAACATTCTTTGTATACCATTTTGCTTGAGCTCAAGATTTTAAATATCTTAAATGAAATAGCTCAAGTCCAAGAAGTTGTAAACTTCCCGTTGTGAGGATAAATGTACAAAAATGGTACACTTTCCTTTATTTGAAGAATGAGTCCTAAGCTGACATATACTTAAAAGTCGTATGTCCCGAGCACACTTATTTTTGAAAAGATGTTGATAAAAAATTGCTCGGGACAAAGAAGATTTATCTTCTTTTAAAGATAAAGCGCACTGAAACGTACACTTTTCTTTTATTTGAAAACCGGGTTGTTATCTGAAATTTAATAACAAACCATTTTGATGAGCAAACTTTTGAAAGATTTTTGAAAATCTTTTTGAATAAATGAATAAATTTTGCTTAAAACAAGAAGATTTCTCTTCTTTTTAAGGTAAAGCGCACTGAAACGTACACTTCCCTTTTATTTGAAGACCGGGTTGCAATCTGACATTTGATTACAAACCATTGACTTGAGCTACAAAACTTTGAATGTTTTATTTGAATAGCTCAAGACCGAAAAGATTTCTCTTTTCGTTGTTAAGGATAAATGCACTGAAACGTACATTTTCCTTTTATTTAAAGCACGGGTTGCAATCTGATATATGATTACAAACCATTGACATCGAATTTAGACAACAACTTTTGGAACCCATTTAAGCACGGTGCTAACGGGTTTACCAAATTTTGAAAACCAATTGAAAGTTGTGTCAAGTCGATGTAAAGATGTTGAGTTCCAACGAGGGCTTGAAACCGGTGTTTCATTTGAAAACAGCTCTCGTGGAATCAACGGAGATTTAAAATTCCTCTTGATATTCCATTGATTTTTGAAACTCGGTGTTTCAAATGGAGTTTTAAATCTTGTTGACGAAGAAGATTTCCATTTGTTAATGTCATTTGATGAAACATCCTGAAAATTTGTTTCGTTTGAAACTCTTCCTTTCTTGTTGATGGTTGAAGCAAAGTCATTCTTGTTTTGCATCGAAAGCATTTCTGATTTGGAATATTTGAAAGATTTCGAATGACTTTGCTTTGGCCTCCACACTTGTTTTACCGGTGTAAAACGAGAGTGTGGAGTAACAAAAACGTGATTCTTTCCTTTGAAAGTACTTGTCTTAAAACTCTTTTGAGAAGAAGATGCTTCAAAAGTTTGAGATTCCTTAATTGGGCTCCACACTTGTTTTACCGGTGTAAAACACGAGTGTGATGTTTCAAAAGATTGATTATTTTCATTTGAAGCTCTTGTCTTAAAACCCTTATGAGGAGAAAATGTTTCAAAACTTTGAGATTTCTTAGAAAACTTCCTATCTTTTTGTAAAGAATAGGTTGTAAACTGAGAAACCCTTCGTGAAAACGGTTTTGAAGATTCACCCGTGTGAACCTTTTCCGAAACACTTTCTTTAGGTTTTGAAGATTTTGAAACATTGATGTTCCATTTTTGCCGATTAAGAGAATCAAACTTCACTTTTAAAGCATTATATGAAGTCCTCAACTCATGATATTCTTTTTGACAAGAACGAATATCTTGAGATGCCAATTTTGATTCCAAATATGCAATTCGTTTTAAAAGCTGATCTTTTTCATTTTTAGGCAAAGACTGTGTAGTGACTGGTTTTGACAAACTCTTTTGCACATCAACTTTGGGAGTAAACCATGATTTTGAAATTTGAGAGTTTATCAACAATTTATCAGCTGGTGGTTTTCCCAAAATTGAATGTTTATCAAACTTAGTTTGCATAGACTTTCCTTTCAGATTTTCCAATTGAGTTCTCAAATGATTAATTTCTTTCAAAAATTGATCATTTTCAGCTTTAGAATCATCAACCTTACGAGCCAATTGTCGTTCAAGAACAACTTTCGTTTTTTCAAGTTTTTCAAAATACGCTTCAAATTTAGCTGTTCTGTTCGACAATTCAAGCTTGACGTCATTAAAATCTTTTGTTTGTTGAGTTAAAACCTTTTCAAGCTCGACAAACTTTGTTAGAAACTCACATTTGGCTTTATCACAAACATTCTCCCCCGATTCCATGTTAAGTTCAGAAATATCCAACTGTTTCTTTTTGTGGACCCACGACTTTTTGATTAAATCAAACAAGTTTTTGTAAGTCAACTTCAAATGTTCATTCTCCTTTATTAATGACGCCACATGATATTCCAACTCAATGTTTCTCGTTTCAATCTCATCAAAATGGTCCTTAACTTTGGCTTCATCACATTGATGTGTCTCAAATTTTGACCTTTGAACCGAATCAAACAAATCTTTATAAGTCTGTTTCAAATGAGCATTTTCGAGTTGTAATGATGCCATTAAATTCTCATTTTCTTTTTGCACTGTTTTTGTTTAATCTCAACATTTGACCTGTTGAAACCGACTCAACAAACTTAATAAGTCTGTTTTAAAATGAGCATTCTCAGTTGGAAAACGATGCCATAAAATTCTCATTTCCTTTTGCACAGTTTTCCAAAAGACATTAATTTTCTCGTGACTTATTGAAGTGCGATTTCAAAAGCAAAAACCTTTGCCAATCAGAGTTTGACAAATCTTTTTCCAATTCAACAATTCTATTTGACAATTCCTGTTTGACTTCAAATGCATCATTACAAGCCGTATCAAACTGTTCTTACTCTCATTTGCACATCTGTTGACTCTTTTGAAAGAAGCGAGAGAGCGAATTTCATCATGTAAATTCTAATCCTTATTCTTTATTTCCCACAAGGAAGTTATACAAAGATTCTGATATCTTTCAGTTAATGTGCTTTCCAAGAAAGTTGATCTTTCAACAAATCATTTTGATTCTCAATTTTCATCAAGATAGACATCATTGTTGCTCATACGCATTTTTCATTTCTTTTATATTCCCTGTTGATATAATTCTGAAAGTCATCAAAGTAAACCTGTAATTCATTAAGAAGTGGTTTGACTTTTTCTCGACAAAAATCATTACGTTCTATCTCTGCCTTTGATGTGTAAAAAATGCTTTCTCTTTTACTGTTCTGGTGTATTAACAGAGACAGCTTTTCAAATCTAACTTTTATATTGAATAATTCGTTGATCAAAGGTAACTCACTCGGCATGGTTTTTAGTGATCTCCGCTGAATCTTTTAACAAAGGGAATAGAATAAGTGAAGAACATGTTTGCTTAAAACAAAGGCTCAGAAGTTTGTTATTTGAGGAACAAAGTCTTTATATAGTCTTGTTCACTTTCGTAGTCCGATTTGTTAATCGTTAACTCTTAACTTTTTCATCTTTTTTTGGAAAAACTCATTCATTTTTAATTGACTCTTTTCAGCATCCTCAAGAGTTTCCTCAGAATCAAACACACTGCGTTTTCATTTTTATCACAAAGTTGTAGTACAACGATAAAACTTAGGAATTTTAGTCATAAGCTTTAAAGAACACAAGAACCTTATATCTCACACCCAAACTTACGTAAGTTACCTAAAAAGCTTTTATTCATGTTGTAAGCAACCAAGAGTCGTCGAGTTGATCTGCCTATTTTACAAACATAACGTTTTCTAGATCTTTGATTTTATCTTGTAACTGAATAATTCATAAGATATTTCCTCTTTGTCACGTGTGTTTGGGGTTTTTGAAAAAAAAATTTCCTTTGTGTCTTTTGAAGTAATTGAACTATTTCCTCGTTTGATCCCATTTTCTCTATTAATCACGACGAACCCAAGAAAATTTTCAACACAAACCCAAAAAGTCCCCGATCCGAAGAGGAGAGAGCGCAACAAGCCAAAAATACAACTCAAAATATCAAATCAATGCTGCGTCGCGCGAGAGCGCGCCCCGAAATGAAAACAGTGATCTACACATTATACCAATTAAGCACACTAGACTTCTTATAAATCATTTTACACTAAAACATTTTAGTGTTCAAGAGTTGATCAAAAATTCTGCCAAAATAAAAACAAATGCAGCCCAAATACACTTAGATATCACCAACCTAATAAATTTTCAAGCTTTCGGTAGGAACAAATGAAATAGGCCCAATCACACAACCCTAGCAATTGATATATAAGACTCTAACTCTCACACACTTGAAAACCTAACCCTACTTCATACACAATATACACACCTCTTTTTCTTTCTCTGAATCTCAGTCACACACAAATACAAACACACTCAACGATGCAGGTCTAAAAAATATTGACACACTCTGTTTTTCTTTGATAAAACTTCACTCACTTGAATATAATCCTCTCTGCTCTTATATCTCTTTTATCATACAACCAAGAACACTTTTGATCTATCAATCACAAGAAACGAAGCCCAAACGAAAGGTAGTGTTTAATATGGATTTTTGAATACTTTGTCGTACAGACCTTTTGGCGTTTATTGTGTTTGACTGATTGAGTGGTGCGTCTGGTGAGGTAGTGGGGGTATGGCTCGAGGTTTTTTTGACTAACTTGGGCTTACATTTAATCTCGAAACAAAGAACGAAAAATAACACTCTTGCTATTTGGCTTTCTTTTTAACGTTTTCGAAAATAAAACAAGAAGGTTAAGTCTTCAACATTCGATCTTTGTTTTATTTTCGAAAACGTTAAAAAGAAAGCCAAATAGCAAGAGTGTTATTTTTCGTTCTTTGTTTCGATTTCTCTTGTGTTTTTGATCTATTAGAGATCAATCTTTCAATGTAAGACACAAACATAGAAGATCTGAGATCATCGTTGTGCTTGATTCAGTTTCGAGTTTGTTGTTGTTGTGTTAAACTCGAAACAGAAAGATGGTGAGAGGATTCTTGTTCTATCTTTTTACCAAAAACTAAGATCTGTTCTAATTTTGATTTTTGAGAAAGGTTTTAGACCTGTGATGATGTAACTTGTGTTAAAGATCTTGAGATCTATGAATCTTATAAACACAAGAAAAATTGAGATCGAATTTATCTTTTCCAAGTTTGATTACGAGTTTAGTGTTCGAGTTTATTTTGGATCAGTGATGAGTTTTTCGTGTGTTTGAGTTCTAAAAATCAAGAACTTATTGAGCAAACACAAAAAGCAGAGACTGAGATCTATTTCCATGAAAATATTGACTTTCCGAGTTAAATTCGGAATAAATCTGTGATGATATAAATCTAAGATCTTTGGTTTGTTCTGGCTTGTTTCCGAGAAGATTGATTGTATCCGATGTTTTGAAATCCTTTGTTAAATGGATTCTGAGTTTGATTATTGAGTTTGGTTTCCGAGACACATCAGTGATGATATTGTTTCGAAATGTGATTAGATCTTTTAGATAAACACAAACCAAGAAAAAAATCTGAGATCAAAAGCTTATCTTCTGCACTTCTTCTTTTTCTTTAAAATCCAGTAATGAACTTTGACCAAAAGTCAAATTTTATAATATCAGTTACAGATCCGAGTTTGACCAGTTAAAGTTGTTTGAAACAAACTTTATACTGGAATTTGACTTTTGTAACAATTTTTTCTTTTAACTTCCGAATTTGAAACATGAAACAACATTTACTGAAATTTTGATTTAAAAAAAAATCTGTTGAATTATCAAAATAACATGAATTAAGCTAATTTTGGTATAAAATGTTTGGCCAACGACACTTATGATAAAACCGTAAGAAATCAATTTCAGTTGCATAAAACACAACGAGCGCGCAAGATGAAGCTCAATAAGCACAAAAAAGCACAAATAACTTGATTTGACTCAATAAGCCACGAAAATCAAGAAAAAGCTAAAAAAGACAAATAAGCAACTCGAACTTAACCAAGAATAAGCACAGCAAATTCAGACCGAAAAAGCTCATGAAATAAGCAATTTGAACAGAATAAGCTCAAAATAAGACACACACTCTGAGATCTATGATATCATTTATTCTTGTCGATTTTAAAAAGTTGTTTCTTCCGAGTTTTGATTTTCTTTTACGTTTCTTGTTTCTTGTTTCCGAATTTGTGTTTACCGAGTATGAATCGACAATGATATATGATCCACGAATTTGGTCAATCCCGAGTTTAAGAGACCGAGTTTGGTTAGAATAATGTTTGTTTGATCATTTCTTGTTTACTATGATCCGAGATTGGATTCTTGATTGTGTATATCCAAGATGTGTGACAAAGATCATGATGATAATCTTAAAGTGTAAAAATCTTTGAGAATCTTGAATCTTATTAAAGAAAACAACACAAGAAAAAAAATCTGAGACAACTGTTATGAGATTCTTGTTTTTAAACTCCGGGGACAAAACTCAGATCTAAAACACTTGTACACAAAATGCGTTTTTCAAAAAACGTGTTGACTGTTGACTATCGAGTTTGACCAGTCAAAGTTACTGAAATTGATTATTGTAACAACTTTTACTGATTTTGACATTAAAATTTGCTGAATTTCAAAAATAAGCACGAATTAAGCAAATTTTGTACCAATTCTGCCATGACACTTACGATAAAACCGTAAGCAATCAATCTCGATAGAACCGAGATTAGCAAAATAAGCAAAAATAAGCTGTTTTCACTATTTAACCAAAAATAAGCAGATTTGACTCAAAATAAGCACATGAAAATAAGCTGAAAATCAGTATAAGCACACAAAAAAGACAAAATAAGCATTGCAGCAAATCAAGACCAAATAAGCACGAAATAAGCCCAAATAAGCTCGAAAAAGCTACTAAAATAAGCTGTCAGAATTTGTTCTAGATTGGCAATCCTGAAGCAGCCAAGCAATCTTGCTTTATTTCCCATTTATTTCTTTGAAGTTTACAATTTGAGTACGAGGAACTCTCCGAGTTCAGCTCTAGATTTCAAAATCTTGTGGTACGTGATCCACCGACCATTTCCAAGTACCTTCTATTTTGTCTTTTATGTGCTCAATGCGGTCGAGAGAGAGTTCTTCCAGGTGATTCAAGATTTCCTCAATTTGCTCCTCGTGACGTTCCAGACTTGTCTTACAAGAGATTTCTCCCATATCAAATTCTTGAGGTAGGGCAAAAGTAGAGAAGAATGATTGGTTATGGCCTTGTTTCTTAGGTGACAATAATTTCTCCAGAAGAAAGAATTCTTGAGGATTAAACATTGGAGATAGCATTGTAGATGGAGGCACAATAGTTGGTGGTGGAATAGATGATTCTTTAGCATAGTATGCATGCATGACCTTCATATAGGGGTCATCATGAAAAAGTGAAAGAGTTGATGAAGCTATTGGAACTAAAACAAATGAGTTATTTGAAGAGCTAGAATAAGTTTTTCCTGGTGAAGCTGGGACATAGTCCGGGGAAGCCGGGATATAGTCCGAAAAGTTGGAGGAAAAAGCATCCTCAATATCGGAAGTAGGATGGCTGGGAGAAGACATCACTCTATTAACAACCTAGTAGTAAATAACATAAGTTATTTATATAATAGTATAATAGTTATGTATCTTTACATACTATTCAGGAGATGTAGTGGCATGAAGGACTTTCTTGGATGAAAAAAGAAAAGTAGTTATAGTTAAGGTTTTAACCTTGTTCTCTATAAATGTGACAACCCGAGAATTTCCGTTCAATAAAGTAGCCGTTTCCGTGTAGAAATTTGAATTTTTAAAAGTTTCATTTAGCTTTACCGTTTAACCGGGAAGTTATTTAGTTATTATTTGAGAATCGTCACCGAGAGCGAACCGGGACACCAAACGTTGTAGTATTTTGGCA
>BQNB010046620.1:0-28390 GCA_026074375.1 Tanacetum coccineum
AAAGATATCGAACCGTCCCAAAAAAAGAAAATATTCGGGAAAAAATTAACCCGTCCCAACGCAAAAAAAATAAATTCCCGAATCATATAAAAAAAACCCAAAAAATAGCCTAAAATCTGGCCCAAAGTAAAAAAAAAATACAAAACGGACCCTCACCTTTTAACTATTTACGATTTTCTTACACAAAAATTCCAGTAAAAAATTTTACAAAACCGTCCCAAAAAACGAAAATATTCGGGAAAAAATTAGCCCGTCCCAACGCAATTTTTTTTTCCCGAATCATATAAAAAAAGAAAATATTAAAAATTAGCCCCGCATAACGCATGACCAAAAAAAAAACCCCCCAGAAACGTAAACAAAAATTATTCGGGAAAAAATAGCCCCGCCGCAACGCGCGAGTTCTTTTGCTTGTTTTTTTCAAAGACTGTAAGTAAAAGCTTTTGTTATCAATATGACTATATATGTTAGGTAATCGCTGTCAAACAAGGAATTTGGAAATGAAAGCCAATCTCCTATGACCCATTTGGGCCGATGATGGTGGTGGAACTTGCGGTGACATTCGACCCAAGACGTAGCTTAGGTTACGGACTACGGGTTTAATGACCGATGATGTTAGGTTAAAACATTTATTTGTTTCTTCCGGGTTAAACTATTAAACAATTTTTTTCTCACTTTTAAAAATCTTTAATTTGTGATTCGTGATCTTGCGTTTGTCTAACACTTGTGTACTCGGGTAACGCACGGGTATTGCACTTGTTAATTTTGGGGGTTTAGGTTTACTTTACCAAATTTAGCATCTAAAGGTATCTCCATTAAAGGTTAATGAGGGACACGTGTCGGGAAGAATGAGTCACGTGACATAGCCTGTGAATCCGGATCTGGAAGATGCTTGGGAATAGTGGACAGTATGAAAGCGTTAGCTTGACGTGTGTTCAACCCACGTTGACCCTGTTTTTATTTCCTTCATTCTTGCTCTTTGTCTCTTACTTCACCTTAATTACCTCAGCTAACTAACGTATTGTTTGGTATGATGTAATGAAAATTGGAATGAAAACGGTTATTACGTTTGAATGGAAAAATCTTGTTTGTTTACAATTATATAATGTAATATTTCATTACAATGAATGCCTCATTACATCAAAAAATAACCTTTTCATTCCATAGGGGGCCCTTTCTTTTTTTTCACTACGTCCGTAATGTAATCAAAATTACATAAAAGTTCACCATTAACTAACCACATTAAATACAATTTTATTAACTATGAACATTTTAGTATTTTCTTATCGATTGCATTCCGTCCTATCATACCAACAAAACATTATTAATAAGGGTAATGAATTATTACATTACATCATTTATTCCATTACGTCGCGTATTCTATTCATTTAACATTTCATTATGTCCTACCAAACGAACCCTAATATCTCATTTATTTGACACGATTTGCAAAATTATAGAAGTAAATTAATAGCTCATTTATTCACCTGTTCATGTTATTTCGATCAACTTAATTAATTAGTTTTAGTTTAGGGTTCGTTGGTTTATAAGTGGGGTTGGATTAGATATATGATTTGGATTTGAGATAGGTTTAGGGAGATGATTTGCACACTCCTCTAATTGATTGACACACTCAAAAATATTATGTGTTGACATTTATACCCCTAGATAATCTCTACTCATGGCCACCACTAGAACGGTATAAATGTCAACATACAACACTTTTGAGTGTGCCAATCAATTAAGGGAGTGTGCAAATCACTTCCCATAAGTTTAGGAGAGAGAAATAATATTTATTTACATATATCTATATCTATAACCTATATAAAAGAAGGTTTTTGAAACCTTGTTCTTGAGGCAAAAAAAAAGAGAAAACGACACCTGGAAAATAACCCAATAATCAACGGCTGTAAAACTATTTCCTAAAAATAGCATTTACTTTTCAAAAAAATAAAACCTACAACTCTATATGCCTCCATCATCCGGTGAATCAACTTCTAACCTTAAATCATTCAATCCATCACATCCAATCCGGTTCTTGAATTTGTATTGACAATCATTCATTTCTTAATTAACCTAACAACATCGAAACAACAATCTAATCTTTAAATTGTATTTTTTAGTTGTATGTTTGAAACATGGTCTTGTCAATCTACACATCCGTATATTTAAATATATCGATTGAGCAGTTACGAAACACCGAATGACAATTGTATGCTCTTAGGCCAGCCACCCTCATATTTGACACATAGGAATGATGGAACAAAATCGTGATCTTGAATATGCTACACCGGATGACGATTTGGTAAACCGTAATCAAGGTAAATTGGATTACTCGATTTTAGATTTGTTTTCATCAACAATGATTGTTATTCTAATTCTAAATTTCGATTTTTTATGATTAGGGAGATTATGTAAAATGGTACATTTCGATTTATTAATATCTGGATTATCAACTTTTCGTTTTTAATGCAATTTTAATTCAATACGCGAATCACAATCCTAAACATATATAAACTAGTTTCAAAGCCCGCCCGTTGGGCGGGGAGATTTAAGATATTATTAGAAGAAACATTTATATGTTAATACTTGTTCTTTATTGTTTTTTATTGTTCCAATTATCACGTATCATTTAGATAAGTTATGGTTGATGTAATGTGGACAAACAAAAGTAATTAGCAAGAGAGTTTATAAGATAATATTGTAAAATATTGATGTAGCAAATAACAAATATGATATAACATAGTATAATTTGTTATGAGCTAATGTAGTAATAGAAAAAATAATTAATAATATTTACGAAATTATAGTCATTACAAAAAGGCTAATGAAAAATGATTAAACTCAAAGTTGATGAATGACTTCTTTAAAAACATTGGTTGTGTAATTGCAATAATTGTCATCTTTATCACAATAAATTATACTGTGTTTTACATTTTGATAGTTGTTTGATACTATTTTTGTTGTTCCAACTATTGCCTATCATTAAAATAACTTCGTCTGATTTCTATTTTATGTTATCATTTACAACACATAGTTGTTCGGTGTTGTTTTGCTTGTTGCAGTGAAAAAACATAATGAATGTTTTATAACTTAGAATTAATTTCGTTAGTTTTACGTGAATTTATAATATATGTAATTCGTCAGTTTTACGTTAATTTATAATAGATGCTTGCACAACATTATAAAGAGTTTATTCTAAGTTGTTGTGGAAGCAATCGGTGACGCATCCACTATTCCGAGTCACGCCTATTTAATCTCTTTTTTTCAAGACGAATAGTAAGCGACTATAGGTATGTCTGTTGCAACATTATTAAAGCAAAGCAAGCATATCTATATCAGTTTGAAAATGCAAATAGAGGGAACTACTTTTAGGTTTGTTTGATTGAAAGAAATGGAACAAATGAGTTCATGGGGAAAAATAAGGTAATAACGTAATAGAACAAATCATTATATCAATTATCATGTTCAGGTGGCTTATAGTCATAAAATGAGAATTCATATTACGGATACATATAATGTATAGTCGTATCTTCTACTACATATATAATTTAATTAACTTCTGAATAAATGAAGATGTCATTGCAGACAAAAGAATGTTCACACAACTAACGTCAAGAACACTATTTCATGTGTAAAAGATCAATAGCGCAAAGAGAATAAGGCCTGATATGGCAAGTGTAATTGAAAATAAAGCCTCTTGAGGATAAGTGCTGGTTTGAAGCCCCTGGCGAAGAGTGATGTGGTTAAATAAAAATAAAAAACTGATGTGACAATTTAGTTAAAAACATTCAAAAAATTCATAACAGTTGTGTAGAAATTAATTAACCTTATATTCTGCATAACCCACCACAAGCAGTAGCAGTACTTTGCCCATATCCAAATCTTATTATCTTTAAGAGGAATCAAGAAACTAAATACGCGTTTAATCATTAGGTGATACATCTGATATAATATGATAGGTTTTAAAGGCGCCGCAACTTTACATAATTTCAAGCGAAGTAGCTTTAAGCAGCTTCCATAATTTCAGGAACTTTAAGCATCTTCCCATACGGTGAATATTCTCCATTCATCTCAGGTCCATGTGCACATAGCATTGAGGCGATCCCTTGGGCAGTAGCTTCAGTTGTTGGCATTTCTTTCTCCATACATCATAAATAATTAAAACTCAATATGTTGATATATGTTGAACATATGTGGCAAGATGAGTGTGTTTGGAACTTGGGTTGACTGAACACATTATGTCCAAAAAATTCCTAAACATTATAAAATTTATAAGATTACGACATACAACTTCTATGATAAATTATAAGATAGAGTCATATAGTTTTTCATATAACTGTATAAATGGAGCTGTTATGATATAATATCAGCCACTAACATCACATAACTACTTAACAATGACCGTCAAATACTAATAATTCCACCTTTTATCCAACCCAACCGAATCTATAACCACCACCCATTTTTGTCGTCACTAACTATATGTGGAAAATATGTTGTAATTCAACGGGCATAACATAAACAACCTTAGAAAATATAAGATCATAAATTACAAAGATCACATTTGTATCACATTGTAACCCGCCCATAAATCCATGTTTTTGTTGTATCTTTGACCCAAACATGGCTGCCAACTACTATATTCATTGTAGTGGCCTGTAGTGTTTACAAATTAGTTGGTAAACTGAATAAAAAAAGTGCCAATACATGTCATCTGTATAACACCTAAAATTAAATACTACCTACAACAACAAAATAATCATCGCGAGTATACTCACAGTTTTCTAAGGTTATAGTGAAAGGGATTTGAAATTTAAAAACAACGGAAGAAAATCTAATGCACATGATCTCAAAATGCAGAAAAGATAAGTTCAATCCACCTACTGTAGAAACCATAACATGCCAGGCCAATAGTTCCTAAATCATGTTAAACCATACAACTTGAATCTTAATCCATTCATATTCATTAAAAGGCTTAAACACAACCACAAAAAACAAAATTAGAAACTTTTTGGTCATCGATAAGTTTTGAGGTTTCAAGTCTCTATGAATTATACCCATAAAATAAAGATAGCGTACAACTTTCATAAGGAACTAATAATATTTGGAGCTATTGTATTACTACTTTAAGACCTTTTACTTGCTTTCTGACCTCAACTACCACACCAACAATATCATATCCTGGAACAATCTGTTAACAATAATAAACTTATTCAGAAAGGCTATTTAGTTAACGGGTGTTTGGCATTGAGTTCTAGAAAATGATTAGACATAGAATTATCAGACTCGAATCAAATGCAGTAAATAAAGAGATAGTTTTCAAATGTGCTATTTGGGATTGCTTACAAATAAGATGTATTACATGGAATGTTTCTTAGCGTAAAGTTGATAACCGAAGACATTCAGTGCTTTTTACACACAGTCCGGGTATTCCTACTATGGCTTATTGGTTTATCAATTAGAAATAGGTTATTATTCACTTTTTTTGTTGGAAAAAATGTAGTTTGTAATAAGCAGGTTAATGCACGTATCACTTATTAAATATCTATGAATGGCTATGTCTATATGGTTTTGGGTATTCCTACTATGGCTTATTGGTTTATATGCAATTATAAAAAAAAGGCGTGAAGAAACTTACTTGTCAACAATTGTGTGGCCAAAGGGTCGTATTATGTCTCTCCTGTACCTCTGCAACAACTTCACTTCATCTTCCCTATCACAAACACACATAAACGTATGGGTACAAAAAATAATGAGAGACTAAATGAAGAATTAAATAGACTTACTCTTCCATGACTTAATGGACTTGAAATTACAAAAATCAAATTTGTGCCTTTTTGGTATGGACGGGTTAGGTTGGTTGAACCAGAAAAAAATGTCAAAATAAGTCTGTCAAATGCATGATATGTTATTTCGACAGTATAGTAATATAGCATCCTTAATAAAATGGATTTCAAAAACTTACACTATATACAATGGTTTCGACCCATTTGACTCGTGATAGTTAAACATAAAATGGATAGAACTTCTAACCATTCTGACCCTTTTGATTGATCAGTGGTAATGACATGCAACAAATCTTGTTCCTTAGTATCTTCTTTTGTTTCGTCAGTAGATTTAGTGTCTTTAGTATCATCTTTAACATATTCCTCAGTTGCATCCTTTCTCTGAATTAGTCACTTTGCATACCTCCTTGACAGTCTATTGCTTGATTTCTATTGTCAGTGTTATTTCCTGCATCCAATCAGCGTCAAAGTATGTTATCTAGACACATAAGAAACGAAAAGTAATTCTTTTTTATGATCAAAGGATAACCTCATTCAGACTAGTGTCTATTACCCGTGTCACTTTTATAACTCTTGACATTTGAAACTTGAATGTTAGAAAATGTCGCTCTTTGCATTGAGCCTAAACCACCCTACAAAAGTCGAGAAAAAAGATCATTATTTAGTAGTTGTTGTAAATCATATTTAAACTAAGTATTATTCTGATGGAAGTATAATACACATGTTTTGACTCGATACAAAAGATATAGACGTATATACCTGCCATGTCTTTATTCTTACTCCAATCATCGTGTCATGGATATTTGCATTGCTAACAGTAATATTCGAAACACAAGCTACTGTATTAGCTTTCACAAGGATTCCAATGCTTATTCCATGGCCTGGTCCACAATCCACATTTTACATGTTTATTCCTGAGCATCTGGTTTGTTTCGAAACACAATCATCTCCTGTCAAATATATGTATAATACAATATTTATATCAGTTCAAACGATCGTGTACAAAAACCAGAGTGATGTGTGTAGGAATGTCCGACATACCGTAGGCTAGTTTGCTACTGTCAATGGTAACGTCTTGAGAGTTTTGCAAGTGAAGTCCATCAAATTTGTTTGTTAGTAGGAGCAAGTAACTCGATTTCTGGAAGCTCTAAAAATGCAATATCTATATACAAAATCGATGGAAAAGTAAGCCACACGCTGCAATTAGCAATTAGTAAGTAGGACGCTGCACAGTAACAACTTGCAAGCACCTTGAAGCATACCTAAACATACTAAGTTAGTAACGATATTTCTGTATTGCTTTTTGCAAACTCTAACCTCAAAATACAAAGAGGATTGTTACTATCAATGATTATACATTATTTATACCGCGCAAAGAATTACAATATTTGTATCAAATTATACAATATATGAATAAAAATTAAAGGTGAGTAGGTCAACACAGAAAAAAAGTTTTTTACTTCATGTCTAAACGGGTGTTTGGTTACTGCCTTTTCAGTTAGTGTTGTCTAAAGGGGTGTTTTGCTATAGCTATAATGTTTGCCTAAATGGGTTGTTTGTTTAATGATTTCTGTATTGCTTAAAATCATTGTATTTCAGAATAGCATCCTGCAAAGACCCAAAACAGATTTACTAATGTCAAGATCCATATATGTAACAACCATAAGTAATTCATTAGAGACTTTTTAACCCTTAATTTATTCTTGGTCTTACCCAAATATCTCATTACTCTTAATATAAAAAATCACATATCGCATATCTTTATGCAAACTAAAATTCAAAGAAAGTTTCTAACTTTTCAAATCATTATATTTCATCTCCGTTGCAAATAAACAATAATTATTTTCAAGAACATGCTTAAAAAAAGCTTTTGTGCAGTAAGTGTGAGGTGTAATGATATAGAATTTACATTCCCACAATTTATCCATAATATTATCATTCTTTTATCCATCACAGATTTCAAAGAGAACATCAGTATACTAACCATTTGACGCGTTCCCAGACACCCTAGCAGGATTGATAGGGTACTATTGAGCATGTTGAACACGATCATAACTCAAAAGGAAGTAAAAAAAATCTAAAAAACAAAAATAATAGAGTTAGATGCTGAAGATTTTGGCAATTGTATAAAGTAATAAGCTAAACATATATGAAGGGAGGCTTACTTACAAACATGGTATTCCAGTAAGCTGGCAATCTACAAAGGCGGTACTCCTCATCAGCAAAAAATAATTATAAATTATAAAACCTGAATCAATAATTGATTATGAGATTGGGCAATTTAAAGTATTCTGACCGAGTGTAGTTTTTGACCGATCCTTTACTTCGTTTAATGAGATGAACAAAATTAGGTTAAGGTTTTTCAAATATTTTGGGGGGTTTTGTGTTGTTCATGAATATCAATTCATAGCAATTGTGATTTTGATTTATGGTTTGTGTTTGAAGATCATAGTCGTTTGGACCGATGTTAATCATAGTCGTTTATGATTTTGATTTTGTTTTGGTTTTTGATCGTGTGTTTCTTTAGTCCGAATGTTTTAATAGGGATTTTATTTACACATTAAATGCTCAAAGAGGAGATAGCTTCTAAACCGTTGATTATAAAATGAATATACAGGTGTCGTTTTCTCCTTTTTTGTCTCAAGATCAAGGTTTCAAAAACCTTGTTTTATATAGGTTATAGATAGATGTAGGTGGTTGTTGTATAAAGTGCATAAGTAATCAGTGGTTTGTATTCTTATCAATACGTAGCTTTTATGTCTGCTAAGTGTTTGATAATAATCCTAATTGAAAAAAACAGACTCTTTGTTTTCTAACATGCCCTACCTTACTGTTTAGGTTTTATGACCAATTATGTGTAAATGTTCAGCCTACTAAAGAGAAGGTCCTTATTTATTTTACTTAATGTCATGAATTTTTCATGTTTCTGGTTCTACGTATATAGTGTTATTCAGTTCCTTTAAATAAGTAGTTTACTCATTTAGATTAAATGACAGTGATATACTAATGATAGTTGTGATTAATTTGTGGTTAGTTTGTAATTGTGGTTAATCTGTAGAGGCCATAAATTGGTCCGATTTATTTACGGAGTTGGTCAATTTAGGTTGACTCTTATAATGAGAAACTCACATTGAAATTTTAAATGTCGTTTTCAAATGAGTACTTGCATTCTTTATGTATCTATTTACAGAAAATCTTTTATTTACATGTACGATCACAATGTATGTTAGTGTTTATATAGTTGTTAAATGGCCGATGTTGATGAATTATATTATAGTTTCTTCATTTTAAAACATGCTTTATCATTTTCGGTAAACACATCATGTTTAGTAAAATTTGTTTACAATAACTAATTTTCTGTTTTTTGGACTAATGGGAAACAGACGAGTTATGGAAACTAATTTATGGCTTAGAGTAGAAGGAGTGTCGAATGTGTATGTCCTTGGTGATTGTGCTACCATATATCAATGCAGAGTAATGGTATGTTTGTACTTTAAGTTTTAAAGAGGTTTTTAAAAAGGTTTGTTATGCAAATTCTTATATCTAAATTTTATTAAAATACAGGAGTCCTCAGCAATATCAATATACAACACTTTCTGAAGTGGTTACTAAAATAAAGAGTCTTCTTCCAAAAGTACAGAGAACTAATATTTATAGGAATGTTATTTAGGAACTAACTTTCCCATTGGCTAATGTTGTTGTTATGACGTTTTTAGATATCAACTCAACATGGTAACTATTTGGCCAAATGCTTCAATGGGATGAAGAGGTGTCAGCATAGACCTGAAGGTCAACTTAGATTTAGAGATACTAAAGGACATCGTTTTAAACCATTTAGGTACAAATACTATTAGTATTTTTTTTAATATTCAAGAAAATAAACGTTGATAGATATTATTTTGTATTGATTGAGTATAAATTGGTTTTTGATTAACTTTAGGTACATGCAACTTGGTCAATTCCAATGGCTTTGGTATTCTGTGTATGCAAGGTATTAACTTGCACTACCTTATTTACGAGTAAACCAATCATACCCAACTCAACCCAATTGTCTTTGCAAGCATGACTGTTAAGCCATTATCTGTTTGCTTTGGCCTTCATTTTCTTTTTTCATTATATCTACAACTACAAGTAATATTTCTTCAGATTTAACAATTACTAACATTTTGGCAAACTGAGTAATACTATCGTAATTTATGTATTTGTCTTGCAGAAACCTTGGATAAGATTAACCAGGTTGCAGGCTTTCAACTTGGATCCGCTGGGAGGTTTTCGTGGAGGTATTGAGTTATATACTTAGATTACGTTTCTAATTTATATTGGATATTAAGATGTAAAGTTAATAAGTTATATCATTTGTTGCATGTTTGTAGGCTAAAATACTGAAAGCAAAATGTTTCTCACATGTTACAGATCGAGTTTTAAGTTGATGTAGTCGGTCATTTAATGGCAAACACAATTGGTTTGCTATAAAAGCTCCTGATGTAATACCCAATTGTTAAAGGTATTATACTAAGAGGATTGATAGCGACGTAGGCTATAAGAGTATAGTGATACTCAACAAGTGAAACTGAAGAGAGCAAATATACACAAGGGTGCAGAATGTATGCCATATTTGACTTTTGACGAGGCAACTAAACTTGCATATTTCGATACCTATGTATTTATTTTTGCTTCTGTTAGAAGATAATTTCTGTATATAATGTAAGCATCTTCTCAGCTAGCAATTGTATATTTGAACAAAATGCAGGTCACTAAACCTATAAATTAGCATTACATGTAAGGATGCATATGGCACTTCTGTGGTCGACCCGTTAGTACTATTGCATCACCTGACAATCTTGATGAGAAACCGAATTACGATCAGACCAACCCTGCTTCATACGACAACAGTTCTATATTTTATTAATAATACTTTGCCTAAAGTTGTAAATATGGATCAGCACCTTGAGACACTTTGTTTTAGTGCGCATAGGAGTTTATAGGATGAGGCTCCGCTGCAAAGTTACATACTTGGATAGATCAACAATAGTCTCTAACATTTCACATAAAAAACAAATGAAGGGTGATGCGCCTGCTGTTGGTCTGATATCCACACATAACTATACTTTGTTTATGCAGCTATTGAGCTACGTCCAGATTGTGGTGTCATCTGTATGGTAAGTTGCCTCTTACATACTTATTAAATCCCTCATTTTAAAAATAGTATTGTACAACTTTTTATCGGGACTTTAATTACCGAGCTAGGATATAAGAAAGTATATTTACCAAATTAGACCCATTTTATAGAATCCACCTTGGTATTCGGTTAAATTTTTGTTGTTCTTGAAGTAGTGATTACTTATAATATGATTTTTCCTATAACAGGGTGTGAAAATATCTTTTTCTGCTAAAGCAGTCTCGGACTACAAGTTTAGATTATGATGTTCGGTACTTGACATGGACAACATGGAAACTTCAGCTACAACTGGATTTGATCGATCAACGTTATGACACGTAAGCATATGCTATTTAATTATGTTCAGTATGCTGAAATTCATAAGACCCACTTGATAAGCGTAGAGCTTTAACTAAGAATGTGCACCGCTCTTCCAAAACCGAATAAACCCGCTAAAATATGCAGTTTGACCATTCATAAATATGCAATCCAGTATGGAGTCTTTTCTATCATCAAGTTTGGGAGATTTCTCATTTAAATCGATAACTATATATGTCCACTTCAAACAGTAAGCATGTTCAGTTTCAAGATAAGCACAGGGTTCGAGACCTATATCTTTTATTGATTTTTTATATATTAAAACCAATTTTTACCATCATAGACCCTAAGCAACAATTCAAGACTCAAAATCAGACAACTCTATATCCCTGAACTTTTAGGCTCAAAACCATAGTGTGCATGCCCTGGCTTTAACTAACCTTTCTTGTGTACAAGGACATTCCTCAACCCTCTCTCATAGAGTCATAGTAGTGATATACAGTAAACTTAAACTCACAACTGATGTTAACACACATTTCCTATAACCATAAATTCCAATTTATTTTTATTCTGAATCTGCATATCTTAGTTATGATTATATGATATAGATATCAGTTTATTTTTCCGACTACATTAACAAACTTATTGTGTACATGGACATGCATTACAAATACATAACTTATATTGTACCAAAACAAAAACATTACATAGTCTTTAGATTTGCTTACCAGCTTATTTCAGATAAACATAAGCATCATCAACACGCTGATCCAAAGCAGTTTAGATAAGCTAACAGTCTTAAGCTATTTGGTTCCATCCAAACACTCAAAAGTGCATATTAGCTCTTCCAAATGCTATAATTTTATTATAAGACAATAAGCTGATGAAACATAAGCTGAAGCTTACCAACACACCCCCTAAGGGATATTTAGGTAAGCTTCTTTAAACAAGTAATCAGCTTATTTAGTTTTGATAAAGCTAATTACCACTTCCTGAGTATTTCAATAAGCACACAAAGCTCCAGGACTGTAAGCTTTATAGAGTTGTCCTACTAATCTCATCTCATATAAATATACAACATAAAATTTAATTGTGTACATAAACATGCATTACAAAAAAAACATCTTAAGCTTATTTACAAGTAAAAAACATCTTATCAGCTTGTGATGAACAAACACAATAAAGATGATATTGCTTTAAGCCTATGATTCCGGTTGATCTTATTTGTCCTAAATCTCTAGAAGTGATGCGGAATCTGGTTATAGTCTCCACTCACCATGTATATAAAGATATACTTAAAATGCTAACATCATTTGTTTTAATATTTTTGCAGTGTTCCGATTTAGGATGGAATGATTTCTTGCAGACTTGGTTTTGTTTTCTGCTTATGCATATGCATCTACAAGAAGCAAAAACTAGACATGAAATAGTTTTCGAAGAACTTTTTGTTCATGGAAAACTGAAACACATCTACAAATATTTGTAAGTAATAGTTGTGATTTGTATTTTATTTGTCGTTTGATGGTTCCAAAAAATAAATACATGTAACTTTTGATGAATTTTATTATAGTTTATGTTGTGCTTGCTTCACAGTTTCCGTGGGTAAAATTATTGAGAGAGTCTCCCATTGCCAAGGTTGCGGATGTAAGTTATCTTCTCGAAATTGTGCACTATGTTCATACCATGTAATAGAATAAAAGGATTTAAACGTGTGATGTCAGTGAATAGTACTTGTGAATGTCAAGTCAACTAATTTATTTGATATCATGGTATGAACATCAAAGTGTATGAAAACTAAACAATTAAATTGTTGTTTACAATTCATTTATCGTGTATACATTAGTGTGAAAATTACGTTGTTTTACATGTCAATATGTCATTAAACATAAAAAGTTAGATCTAAATACTAAATTGAGCTCTTTGGATCAACATGAACTTTCTTCTTCTTCATCTTATATATTTTGAATTGTTTTAAATGCAGAATCCCGTGTCACATATTCCTGAGGGCGTTTACAAGACGCAAGTGAAATGGATCAACTAACAATCTACTAATGCCCTTTGTGACTTTTTCCTCTCATCCTTAGACAACATTCTTCCTGACTTGGCAAACCAACAAGGTGTCACAAAAGGATCCAAGAAAGATGCCTAAACTACATCCTTAAAATTGTAGGTATGCTATAATCGAATTTTGGATTCTTATTTATCTTTTCTTTGATGCATTAATCCTGCTTCAATAGTCATATTTATGAGCTGATATTTATTCCTATGAATCCTTTACATGTGGGTCTGTTTGTAGTTTTAGCAATGGTGTTACGAAGGAAACCCCGATGTGCTAATTTCCGCATTACCAACTCTAAATGAAGCCCAAAAGTTTCAAGGACAAGACATGCTTCTACTTACCGCGTGGATGGTAGCACAAGTGAGTCAACAACTTTTTACAAAAAAAATCACTTTCTATTTCCTGTTGTAAAAACGATGTTCATGTATTAATTTAAAGTTCATATATACAGGCATCACAAGGTAAGCTTGATGTCGGGTTACATTTATGGTCTCATTTGATATTGCCAATAATTGGGACCAAAGCAGGTCCAATTCACAAACAAATGAGCTTATATTAGTTGAAAGTTGCCAGTAATTGAGAATGATGAAAGAACTGTCTTGGTTCAGATATACATGGGACTGTCAGGTGTTTTCTTAAAAATAGAAGTGGAAATTAGGACGTTTGAATTAATCTTGAGTCATGGACATGGCCTGTGCTTGCTTGGTTAGTTTGTGGAAAGGAGTGATGAGGAGTTTACTCATGCTAAGGTACATAGTAGTATGCCTTCTGTTTTGATATTATAGCTTTAGATGTATTAACTTTTGAAAATGGAATAACTTAGTTATACTTATGGAGTACATTTTAATGATAGTTTTTTAATTTGTGATAGTATATTAAGGCTAATACAACATCCGTCACAAAAAAATAGTCCAATTTGACTTTTTAGAGTCAAACTGGTTCAACTTTGACCGTGCTTATTTTTGTGTGTGCTATATAATACTTGATGCAAAATATATGAATGAATTGGGTTGTAACTATATTTTTCATTAGTCTAATTTTTATCAATTATTATATTACACAAAAAAAGATATTTAAAGTCAAAGTTGAACCAGTTTGACTCTGAAAAGTCAAACTGGACTATTATTTTGGGACGGAGGGAGTATATAGTTTTTAGGTGGTTTAGTTATTGACTTGAATAAGCAGTTGTTGATGTGCTTTCAAGTGTAATATTGAGAATACTTGGATTATGTTGTACGGGCTGTGAGAAATAATGTTTAGGTTTGCTTTTTTGTATAAAGTGGTCAAGACTAATGGGTTGTCAAACATGAATCTGGTGTAGTTTAACCTTATTATCACAAAAATTTAAACCACATAATATGAAACGAATTACTAAACAAAGCTTATCTTATGCACATGAAAACATGTTCTTTTAATGTGATAATTTTTCTATAAATGCCTTTATCGATTATGCAGTGGCTTGAGATAGAAACTTTGCAGCGTAATCATCTTTGTGATCGAGCAAGTGGGACTATATGTAGGCTATGTTGTGGCAAAGATGACATCTACAACAATTCCACTAATGACGTGCAAAGATGTCATTTATAGATTCTAAGTGACTTTGTTATACTCTTTTTTTGCATGCAACTATATGTAGTTTTTTTCGTACGTTTTTTTTTAAACATAAGTTTATTGTTTGTTTTATATTCTTAACATGATCGTATTGAGCTTTGTACTCTCTTTTTTAAAAATAATTTTTGGAGTTGTGATATTTCCTTTTCTAATGCTTATGGTGCATATAAAGGAATTTGAATGTGTGTATGCAAGTGCTTGTAGGTGAATTTTGAAAAAATTGCCATCATAAATGTTTCTTTCAATGATATTTTAAAGCTATCTGCCCAACGGGCGGGCCTTAAAACTAGTTTCATAATAAAATAAACTTAATAAATATTATTCAAATAATAAAATTAATAGAATATAAAAGGTGTCCCACATGTACATAAAGAGGAAATTAAAATGTAACCCACAAAAAAATTGATACCCGGGCAAAACCAACTTAATTTATCAACTCTCACTTTTTGATTCCTAGTCTCATTCCACTTATTAAAAGAGTGAACTAAACAAACAATTATTGTCTTGTCAAATGGTGAACCCTTAGTTTTGGAGCTTTTGTTTCACTTAAATTACGTTCATGTGTGGCAGATAAGAGAAATGATATTTATTTTTATTTAACATTTTTACTAATCATCCTGCTTACAGTATTTTAGTATGTAAAAAAAATTAACGATTTAGATCAAAAAAGATAATCAGCGGAATACACATGTCAGTTTTTTTATCTGAATAAGGGATAAATAGACAAAAAATGTAGGAGAATATAACAATGCCCGCTAGATAATATTTTTGCATGGTAGAAAATCGAATAAAAGTTGCAACCTCTCTAAGATTTCTTGAAAGTCGTACAAAAGTGACAAATATAGAAATAACATGTGTCATTTTTATTTGTTTTGGCAAAATATTATTATATATATATATATAAATAACAGGTCCGTTATTTTTTGATACTATTCACTTTGAAAAAATAACGGCCCCTTTATTATAAAATATTTCAAAACACTCCTTGACGCTACAAAATATTTCAAAAAATCTATGGAAAACTAGAAGGGGTGGGGGGGAAATACATACGCCACAACGTATCAAGTTCCTGCAGAGAACAAGCTTTAAAGGAAGACGTATGCTATTGGGTCATTCATCAAATGGTTCTGCAGACAAACAGGAAAGAAGAAGCTCTGCAAAGCTGATTTAGAAGGTCCAGCTTTCAACCTTGTTAAAGCCTTTCATAAGAACAACGTCTTTCTTCAATATCAAATGGATGAATGCCATAAGCTTGCTGACCGAAAAGGTTGATACGGTTAATCTTGAGGTCATCAAATTCTGCTGCGAAATCTATAGAAAACCACTAGCCCTTAGGAGGACCACAGTCAGGTAACATATTCAAACCATAAATCTTCCTTCAATAGGATCTGGATTATCTTCTGACAGGTGACAAAGAGCGAAAAATTACCTTATCCATATCCAAGCTCAAAGCCGCTCGTTACCTAGACTTTGGCCTTGAAGAATTAGTTCCATCTTTGTAGGTTGAAAGTGAATGCGAATATGACATCAGTGCGGCCTATGGCATCACTCACTGGTGGTTTAGGAGAAAGGAATTCTACATCAACAAACACAGTGACCCTTGATCGTGAAGAGCATGTATAGATAGCAGATGCGAATTCCTCAGTATGATCATGTCAAGGTGTTCAAAAAATACGGATACAACTACCTAAGAGAGATAATTCTACGCCGAGCTGATTACCAAGAGTACAAGATCTCGGAAAAGGATTTCAAAAATCTTCATCCAAATGATTTTGAAGATCTGTTCCTACTCAATATTCAAGAAAAGCTCAACCATCTGCCCAAGACAGACAAGACTAGTCTTCACACGGCAGGTCAGACATTGGATAAAGAAAACCTGTAATCAGGAATCCCGTGTGGGAGACTTGCAAGCTCAGGATTGAACTTCTAAACAAGATCAACCATGAGACGTCTAAATGGGATGCACTGACTATTTACTTCAAAGAAGATTATACGATTGTCCCCCTAAGCCAAGAGCGTTGTTTACAAGACAAAATGATTCAAAGAAAGTTGATAAGGTTGAATAACCCACACAAGTTTAGTGATGGACCCTGACAAGAGTAAGTGGAAAAAACTGGACCCGACATGTTAAAGACATTTCATCTGTTTCGAGTACAATATAAGGGCAGGGATACTAGGAAGTGGTCAGAGGATGACAAAAGAAGAAGCAACAGACTTTATCCACTGCACTCAAGAAAAACACAGATCAGAGGATTTTCTTCAAAGTCTAGAAAACTTTGTTGGAAGAAGAATAAGAGATATTGACTACAGCTGATCAACAGAACACTTGACGACATCAGACGTTACAATAAAAAGGTCAATTTTTTTCTTATGTAATAAAAACCTGTACATTAGTAAGTAAGTTAATCTTTGATGATTAGTGTAGGGAGTTAATTTTAAACCTCAACGATTAGGGGGAGCAGTTATATGTTTTCTTACACACTTGCAATTAAAGGCCACACTTTTCTCCCAAATTTTTTAACATATTTAAATCAATTGATATCCAAAATGTCAAAGGGTTTAAAATTTTGATAAGGGGAGAAAATGTGATTAAAATATGTGTATAATAATAACCGTGATTATTAGAACTCATATTAACTATACTACGCCCAAACGTGCTAACAATTTTCGAATACCGAAGCACATTTTGAGGGGAGCGTTTTTGAAAAAAAAATCAAAAAACGATCGAGGTACTAAATGCTTTGATATTTATATCATAAATACCTTAATTGAATTTTCAATTGGTTTTAGGGAAAGAAGAACTGTACTAAAAGACCGACCATGCATTTTACTTTATTGGAGTTATAAGGTTGGTAAGGTTGGTACTATTCCCAATGATCCAGCCATAACCGGAGGGATCTACCCAGGGACAATCCACTAATTAGTGTAGAAGTCCTTAGGTATGACATATAAAAGGAGTAAAAGTGAGAATAAGGGAAAAGTGCCGACTGAGATGGAGCTAGTACAAGAATAAACCCAACAAGGTTTTCTAGTCATGATGTTCTCGGTAAAGCACTTAAGGGGTTGAAGAATTAAAAAGAAATTGTACGAGATAAAGAGTGTAAAGAAAGGAAGCCTCCCTACCTTAGGCCAGAAACCGAGTCAATACATATGCTGCCAAAATCACAAAGATGATTGCTGACATTGAAGATCGACATCATGGACCCAGTGATGCAAAGCATAACCCTCCCTAGCCATTCAGAATCTTTCAAAAGATTTCTGTTTCATTTCTCACGGAGACTAAACACGTTATCTATTGACTTTCTCACTCTGAGTTAGTTGATATTGAACTGGTGGCAGTCAGCTCCAGCCTGCTAACAACTAAGAAACCAAAATCACTATTGAGTTTAAAGCCAAGAGAACTCAATTAAAACTCCGTTAGCGGACACATATACCAATTCCTTAGTCTTTCACACACTGTGGCCACAAGTCTACCTCAAAGTCCAACACATTATCCTTGTAATTATTCTAGAAACATCCGAGTGAAATTGAAGGTTTTTTCACAATGAAGATGGAAATCCTGCTAGACCAAACATCAAACAAGCACTTGGTAGGGACTTATGCCGAATTCTATAAGAATCAAACTTTATGTCTACTGGAAAAATACGTGTGCGATTCTGATGTGAATCAAACTTGTTTCCAGTATAAGAAATTGAACGGTTATTGAACATTTGAACAAACAATTAAAACTCTCAAGTGTTACAAAATTCTTTCATATAAACACTTAGACTGACTTTTTCCAATCAATTTTCCTCTTTTATTGCTAACTGTTTCATTACAGGATATCTTAAAGATGGAGATGGAGATGGAAATTCCCAGCACCTGAGATATCAAGTGAATAACCGAATGCTCAGACACGACCTACACTTGTTATGATGTTATGAAAGACCTCATAAAGGTGTCAAAGCTTCCGCAAACCTGATAAGCGATGTAATTCTTCCACAAGTGCTACAAGATGGCGATCCATTACAAATGATGTGAAGATTATGTTTGGGTGATGATCTCAAGAAAGCTCAAGATCACAATCAAAGACAAGTCTAAGATGAATCAAAAGATCACTATCCCAAATGTACAAGATATCAAATGTCTACGAGCTAAAGACTGAAGTGATTAAGTTTGGTAGTTTTCAGGGGGTGACCTCCCTTAGGGGGAGATTGCTAGATATTAGAAAAAGACTCGGTCACCCCGTGTATTTTACTGTTTATTATAGCTCGTAGTTTAATAGTTAATAGTATGATTTTCGGTATTAAGTCGGGTACTAATACCCGGTATATTGTAAGTACTATATAAGCCTCTTCCAACTTTGGAAGAGGCAAGCTAGTCATTTATTCTTTTCTTATAAAAACACATTTTCTCTCACTAGAAAAACTCTCACATGTGTTTCTCTCTCTAGACACTAGCCAAGTCCAAGAAACTACGCCCATGTTATGATATATGATATACCCACACATTCGCAATCACTTTACCTCTCTTGCAATATACAATATCTAATCCTATCCCCGGACGCATCACAATATACCACAAAGTCATCTGGTCCATCGGGGAGAGCTAGAACAGCGCATTTACACAACCTTATCCTTTCAAGGTCTGCAAATGTCAATTCCTGTTTCCTAATACCCTTCAATCAAAAGTCTTACACTTTTTGAGTCAAGATATAAGAGACTTAGCTATCTAAAAAAGTTACTCAAATGAACCTCGGTAAAATACCCAGCCAACCTAAGAACGAACGGAAACCTCCGTCGGATTCTAGGGGGCTTTCCAATTTCTTAACAGCTTTAATCTTACTAAGAGTCTACATGAATTCCATTACCATTTATCACATGCCTAAGTATTTGACTTTTGTCAGTTTATTTAGATTTTGTACTGTGTTGACGGTGGTGATTTTATGAGATATGTGATGAATTGTGGTTTATTGTGATTAATAATCATT
Organism: Tanacetum coccineum; assembly: GCA_026074375.1. NCBI lineage: Eukaryota > Viridiplantae > Streptophyta > Magnoliopsida > Asterales > Asteraceae > Tanacetum > Tanacetum coccineum. Next base: position 19,902 of record BQNB010046620.1, read on the forward strand.
TTTGGAAGGTATTATTGTGTTATTTGTATTCCAGGTGTTTGACCCGTGAATTTTGGGAAATGCTGAAAAAACGAGTCCGACGCGTCCGTTAATGTCCAAATGAGTTTTGATGGGTGTAAAGTGTAAATATATCGTGTAAATACTCTAGGTTAATGGAAAAGTATTTTTAAAGTGAATAAAAATGCTAATTAACTTTGGGGTAAATTTTAGGGTTGAGTTTTACAAGTATTTAAGTGATCCCGACACGAAAATAAAGGCCCGGGACCTCTTTGGATCCTTTGGCCGGTTATGGGTAAGAGTAGGGGGCAAGATGGCTTCATTTTAGCTAATGTGTCCCAAAGAGTACACTTATATTCCATTTACTAGATACATTTTCTCATTATCTATTTTATTTCAAAAAAATAAAAACACACACATAGGTGTGGGTGTGTGTGTTTCGTCCGCCACCTAACCACCATAAACCACCATAAAAATTCCAACTTTGATCGAGAACGTGATATTCCGGGTTGATACGAGTGTTTGGGTATTCATTAAACAACGTTTGGGTTGTCCGGTTCGTGTCAAAATATACATTTTTGAAGATTTTCTTGTAAGTTTTCAAATTTAAATTTCGTTTGTCCTTTTGGGTTTATTTTGATGCATAGATGTTAGTTGTATAAGTTGATCGTTGTGAAAAATCAATTTTTGGAAGCGAAACGAAAGAAAAAGGGGGTGTTTGGTTCGTGTAAAAAGAAAAGGAAAAAGAGGGTTTTTGTAGTTTTGATTTCGTGGTCGTGATGGTTGAATAATATATGATGCTAGAATGCTTATTTTTTATAGTAGCTTGTATGGCTTATTCGGGCTTATTTTTAAGCTATTTCTTGGCTTATTTGGGCTTATAGGCCATGAATGGATTCCCAAAATCACTAGGAAAGTGATTTTGATTATTTTTGTGTTATGGCGTATGTTGTGGACTATTTTTGAGGCTTATGGTAGTAACCAAAAGCGATACGTAGCTTAATAGCTTATTTTAAAGCTTAATATACGTATTTTGGAGTTTATGGACTCACGGCCCAATAAGTCTATTTGAGCCGCGGCTTAATGGGAGGGCTTATTGTGGTCCGGATTATTTCTACATATAAGTATATACTTATATATGTAAATGGACCTTGGTTTTGGACTTAAATAGTATTTTGGACTTATATATGTCCTAATGGACCCTTGTTGGGCCTTAAGGCCCAATAAGCGATATGTAGTAGTTATGAGAATTTTGATGGACTTTTGAAAGTGGAAATGTATTTACGAAGTGATATTGAACGATATTTTGGGAAAAACGTGTTGGTAAGCGTTAACGATTGAGATTTTGGAATTTTGTCGAAAAGTGTCGAATTTGTGAAAAATGTTGAAAATAAGGTTTGAAACCTTGGAAAACGTTGTATAAACGTACGAGTCATGTCGAAATTTCGTAAAAAGTTTATACTTAGAAAATTTCTTAAAAACATGATTTTTGATTTTAAATAATAAAATAATATTTAATTATTTTATTTTATTTATTTAATAAATTCACTAAAAGACGAAAAATATAATTTTTCTCGAAACTTCTCTAAAGTGTTTATTATGAGTAAACGTTTCATTTTCAACCGTATAATGATTATTTTGAAGTGACTAAGGTGTACCGAATGGACTTGTCGAGATATATTTATAATTAATAATTATAAATATTTATTATATTACTTATCTATTTACGCTAAATAGTATAAGTATGTATTATCGAGGAATGAGATTGATATGATTGTGGAGTTAAGTCGTCAACCATCACACCACTAAATTGTTTTGGGTAATTGTACAACGCGTCTAAACTCTATGCATCAAACGTGAAGATTGTTTTGGAATTGGATGATTAAATTGGGACATTAACTGGACTAGGTCGTGTGCGGGCGTCGTTGCATTTGCTTGTGTTATTGAGATTTGGTTGCTAAAGACTTGCTTGAGGTGAGTTCTCGTAGCCCCACTTTTTACTGGTTTTTCCGTTGGGGGAAAATGATACTCAAATGTGTTTTGAAATGTTTTGAATTGATCTGTGCGAAATGTGGTTTTGTTTTTGGGACAAGTTATGTGCTTATGACTGCTATGTGAATATTATGTGTTGTATGATTGTTTGGATCGGATGGGTACGCCTACCCAGTGTTTGTGAGATTATTGGATCGGATGGGTACGCCTACCCAGTATTTGTGTGATTATTGGAGCGGATGGGTACGCCTACCCAGGTTTGTGTGTGGTCCTGCCCTAATTTTAGTGCTCCAGCTGGTAGGCCCTTTATTGTGCGTACGTGAAACATATGGTTATTGATTACGTGATGCAAAGGTTGTTTCAGATATTCACTGTCAAATAGCACATTGTTCCACCTGGTGAAATATGGCACAGCTTTTGGGTATTAAGACAAACAACGAGCTCCCAAACAATTTTGTTGACGTTTTCAAGTATCGATTTCAGGTGAAGTGAAAGAAGATTAGTTTGGTGATTGATAGCAAACTTAGAAGTATCATGATTGGAATTTCGTTTGAAGTCTTGCGTGCTTGTTGTTTGATTTTAGTTTTGGATGTATTGATTAAGTTATGGATTATGGTCCCCTATAGGGCAATTGGAATAATTTGATAAGAGATTGTGGATTATTTAGTTGGCGATTCGGGACATCACTCGAGCTTTGTTCGAGGTTGAGGTCTTCATAGCACTTGGAGTTTATGCAATGAGATTTCTCTAATTTGTATCTTGTGGTTTGATTGGATCATTATGTTGCAAATCTCGAGTTTCTGCCATTGTCGTGGTAGTGACACGATGGGTATTCAGGCCAAGGTTTATAAGAACTAGGTGGTTGGCCTAGACTATAACCTAAATCTTTCGACTAGTAGTGTAATAAGATCTATGTGTGTGGTGGTCCGCTTCTGTGTGCTTTGTGTGTTCGAGTTTGGTGCTTAGTCTAATGTCATCATTAAATGGGTGGGGCTCAATATTGGATATGAATGGGAAATAGATGCCGAATATAAGAGACTGTGGCCAACATAGTTATAAGCGTATCACAACTCACTCATACTTGATAATGTTGTTCACACAAATCGATGTTGACACCGTAGGGTGGAGTTACATGTATATCTGGTTATATATAGTAAGATATTCTATATATATGTGCGAGTCTTCCCACTTACCTAACGTTACCCATGTTCTCCCTCGTTTTGATAATGTCGCCAAGGGTGATGACCCAAAGTGATGGTTGGCCTGTTGCCGAATCACGAGGAGCGGGAACGGGTGAACGGGTTGGTAGAGGTGGAAGGGGTAGAAGATATAAGGAAGGTAATGATGAGCGTGTTGAGGATTGGAATGGTCAAGGAAATGACCAGGGTTTGGGAGCTAATGGGGGTATAGAGGGAGTCAATGGGAATGTAGAGGGAGCCAATGGGGGTGCACCCGACTTCTCGATGATCATTTCCCAGCAATTACAGAACCTTTTACCCGCCATGCTAGCTCAGGTTAGTAACCGGGGAAATGTTGGAAATCAGAAAGGTAATATGGTTAATGAGAACGTTCAGGAGAACGTGGGGAATGTGTTAGTAAATGGCAACCGGGTAGGTTGTTCATATAAGGAGTTCTTAGCTTGTAACCCTAAGGAATATAATGGTAAGGGAGGTGCTGTAGTTTTTACTCGTTGGATTGAGAAAATGGAGAACGTACAGGATATGAGTGGTTGTAGTAATGACCAAAAAGTGAAATACATTGCTGGTTCATAGAGAATATGGGTACTTGGTCCAAGTGTACCACCTGCAACTCCTACCATGCACCCGGAGGGCCTTGTCGCCCATGTCATTTGGCAAAGGATTGTAGAGGTGTGCTGAGGAATGTGAATCCTGTCAATGCTAGGAACCCAACTGTTAGAGCATGTTATGAGTGTGGTAGTACCAACCATGTCAGGTCAGCTTGCCCTAGATTGAATAGAGCACAAGAACCGGAAGGAAATCGCCCAAATCAAGTTGCTGCTAATAACGGGGGCCAGGGTCGTGGAAACCAATGGAACCATGCTAGGGGTAGGGCATTCATGTTGGGAGCAGATAAAGCTTGCCAGGATCCGAACATTGTGACGGGTACGTTTACTTTGAACGATCATTTTGCCACTACCTTATTTGACTTTGGTGCCAACTATAGTTTTGTTTCTACTACTTTTATACCTCTGTTAGGCTTAGATCCCAATGACTTAGGTTTCAGATATGAGATTGAGATAACTAGCGTGCAGCTAGTAGAGATTGATAAGGTTATTAACGGTTGTAAACTAGAAATCAAGGGTCATGTCTTTGACATTGATTTGATACCTTTTGGGCATGGAAGTTTTGATATGATTATAAGTATGGACTGGTTGTCTAATTATAAGGCTGAAATAATTTTCCATGAGTAGGTAGTGAGGATACCACTACCGGATGGCAAGGTGCTTAGAGTAGTAGGAGAGATACCGGAAGAGAAAACAAGATTGTTGATGAGTGCTAAGGCTAGTGATAAGAAACAAGAAGAGATTGTTGTGGTTAGAGATTTTCCTGAGGTATTCCCAGATGATCTATCTAGATTACCGCCTATTATTTGGGAAATTAAGTTTCAGATTGAGGTTATCTTGGCAGCAACGTCTTTTGGTAGCAAAGTCTCCCTATCGTTTGGCACCCGTCTGAAATGGATGAAAGGAGTGTTGGACAACTCAAGCCGAAATCCAAGACAATGTTTTCATTCAGACCAAGTTCGTAGCCTTGGGGAGCGCGGGATTGTTTGTAAGATAAAAAAGGATGGTTCTTTGAGGGATGTGCATTGATTATAGGAGAATTGAATAAGTTGACTGTTATGATCGTTTTATCCACTTCCTAGAATTGATGATCTATTTGATCAACTGCAAGGGTCACAGTTTTTCTTGAAGATAGATCTTAGGTCTGGATACCATCAGCTGAGAGTGCATGAGGATGACATACCAAAGACTGCGTTTAGAACTCGTTATGGACATTTCGAGTTCACTGTAATGCCCTTTGGTCTGACTAATGCACCAGCAATTACTTTATGGGAATTGATTGAATAGAGTTTGTAGTCCATATCTTGATAAGTTTGTGATAGTGTTTATAGACGAATCTTAATTACTCTATGACTCAAGAGGAACTATGTAGAACATTTAGGTTAGTCTTAGAACTTCTACAAAAGGGAAACTGTTTGCTAAGTTTTCTAAAGTGTGAATTCTTGCTAAAAGAAATGTAGTTTCTTGGGCATGTGATAAATGGTAATGGAATTCATATGGACCCTAGTAAGATTGAAGTTGTTAAGAATTAGAAAGCCCCTAAAACTCCAACTGAGGTTCGTTCGTTCTTAGGATTGGCTGGGTATTACCGTTAGGTTCAGTGAAGAACTTCTCTTAGATAGCAAGTCTCTTACTATCTTGGACTCAGAAGAGTATTACTTTCGATTGGGAATGAGGGAATAGGAATTGACATTTCAGACCTTGAAGATAAGTTATGTAATGCGCCATAATTCTAGCTCTCTCCAATGGACCAGAAGACTTTGTGGTATATTGTGATTGTACTTGGTCGGTATAGGGACCTAGGTGTTTGTGTTAATGTAAGAAGGTATTAAAGTGCTAGCCTATGCGTATAGGCAGTTTGAAAATTCATGAGAAGAATTATACTACCCATGATTTAGAGTTGGGTGCGGTTGTGTTTGCACTTAAGATCTGGAGACAATATCTGTATGGGACAAAGAGTGTCATCTATACAGATCATAAGAGTCTTCAGCATATCTTTAGTAAAAAAGAGTTGAATATGCGACAACGTCGCTGGATAGAGTTGTTTAGTGATTATGACTGTGAAATTTGCTACCATCCTGGTAAGGCGAATGTGGTGGCTGATGCCCTAAGTAGGAAGGAAATAGTAAAGCCTAAGAGATTTAGAACTATGAATATGATCCTTCAATTGAGTATCAAGGATAGGATACTGGCGGCTTAGAAGGAGGCTGTGGATGAGTTTGCAGTTATTGCAGTAGGTTTAATGATAATGATAGAATAGAGAAGTACTAGAACTATATACTACCTGGATCGAATATGGGTACCTTTGAAGGGTGAGGTAAGAACCCTGATAATAGATGAAGCCCATAAGTCGAAGTACTCTGTACACCCAGGAGCTGATATGATGTACTATGATTTGAGAGATAGGTATTGGTGGCCTAGAATGAAAAAAGGATATAGCTGAGTATGTTAGTAAATGTTTGACTTGTTTGAAGGTTAAGGCTGAGCATCAAAGGCCATCTGGATTGCTCCAGCAACATGACATTCTCGTATGGAAATGGGAAGGGATAGCTATGGATTTTGTGACTAATTTGCCTAGGACTAGTAGTGGGCTTGACACAATCTGGGTCATTATGGACCGATTGACTAAGTCTGCTTATTTTCTACCTATACGTGAGAATTATAAGATGGAAAGGTTGGCTAGATTGTATTTGAATGAGATAGTTGCTAGACATAGTGTGCCAATCTCGATTATATCGGATCATGATAGTCGTTTCACATCAAGGTTTTGGCAGTCAACGCAAGAGGAATTAGGAACTCGTTTAGACATTAGTACGGCTTATCACCCTCAGACCGATGGTCAGAGTGAGCGTACTATTTAGACTTTGGAAGACATGCTTAGAGCGTGCGTCCTAACTTCAGAGGGAGTTGGGATGTTCATCTTCCGTTGGTTGAGTTTTCGTATAACAATAGTTATCATTCTAATGTGAGATGTGCCCCATTTGAGGCACTGTATGGTAGAAAGTGTCGTTCGCCAATTATGTGGGCTGAGGTTGGAGAAGGTCAGTTAATAGGACCTGAGTTAGTGCAAGAGACTACTAAGAAGATCTCGCAGATTAAGGATAGACTTAAGGATGCGCGTGATTGTCAGAAAAGTTATGCTGATAAGAGGAGGAAGCCTCTAGAGTTTAGTGTAGGTGACTATGTCTTACTCAAAGTGTCGCCTTGGAAAGGTGTGGTACGCTTTGGGAAGAAAAGGAAAGTTAGCACCTAGATTTGTTGGACTGATTGAGATTATTGAGAAAGTAGGCCATGTGGCCTATCGATTAGATTTGCCCAAGGAATTGAATGGTGTTCATGACGCGTTTCATGTCAGAACCCTATAATCACTTTCACTTCACCATTGTTGATACAAGAAAAATAAGATGGGAAAGATGGAAGAATTGTAGAGAGAAGTTAGAGAGAGAAAGTAGAGAGAAAATAGATGGTTGATTAACTTGCACAAAATACAAATGAGACCAACACCCTATCTACACTTAGAGAGGGGTATTTATACTTACACCATGAGGCTTTCATGCCAATGGGCTTACTATGGGCCAGGCTCAGGATTACTTGGGCTTTAGCCCATAACGCGTACAATATTAGATTAAATGAGCCTGATTCCTGTTCTAGCCTATTACAACATTTAATATAAATGACTAAGACCTAATATTCCTAATGAACGAACTTCTGGTTCGACTCAATATTTTTGAGGCTAACAATCTCCCTCGAAGTGAGTTCATTGTGACACTCCTTCATGAGATCAATGAGATTTCTTTTGTCGTTAAACTCTTGTCTTTGTCTTGGTCTTTATCTTGTTGTAGGCTTGTTCCTTCATGCTTTGTGATCTTTGATCTTGACCCTTTGTCATTGTCTTTCAACTTCGTCTTTATGTCTGAGATCTTTAAATCTTTTTCCTTCAGTCTTGATCGTCTTTGCCACCTTGCGATCTTGTGTCATGACCAACATGCTCATACTTTGCATCTTCTTGAAATCTCTCTAATAATCTTCCTTGATAGACTTGATATCTTAAAGGAAGATCTTGTTTATCAGAGTTTGCGAAAGTCTTTGTCTTTAATACTTGAGCTTTCTTGATTCTTGAATCTTGATGCTTATAGTATGTCTTTGTAGTTTGAGCATAAGCATGTGGTAATGAAACCGATTTCAACTGGAATGAGGCATCTCCATCTCCATCTTTATATGAATCCTGAAATAAAACAGTTAGCAATAAAGCGTGTGGACGAATATGGCTTTGTCATTCGTCCGGATTTGGTTAGATTAACCTTCGGTTCTGTAGGACCATTTTACAGTATAAATATTGTACCTGTGATCAGGTATATTCAAAGAATCTCCTTGACAGGGTTTCCAGCTCAAAGCGTAGGATCTTCTAACACAGATGTATTAGATTTACCATGCTTGCTAGTTCTCATTACCGGAACATCTCAAAGCAGACAACACGGTAAGAGTGAATCAGATAGTTACTATCTTTCTGATTATGTCGTCAATTCATTTACTGGACCTTAATCGATATCCAGTTGACACCAACTTGATTCATATAGAATCTCGCAAGTCACCTACCGCAGTGTTGTTTGATGATGACACTTGTAACACCCTCAAATCTGAGTATGCAGCGGAATGTTGAATATCCAAAGGCGTTACATTATTGGGTCAATAGCAC